>PVLA01008782.1:0-83998 GCA_004027455.1 Hydrochoerus hydrochaeris | reverse complement strand
ATCCACATATACTCTTTCTACACAGATGTGAATTCCCTGTAATTATTAAACAACCCGATATTTCTACCTAGCAAGATTCAAGGGAAGCAGTTCTCACCCTTCTCTTAGGTGAAAAGGAAGACATTACCCCATCACAGGCCATGTTAATTTTTACTTAAATGTAGTCACATTCCCAATGAATATCCTGTTAGCTGCAGAGTGAATTATAAATTTATCCATAACTTGTTTATGAAATGGAAATGAGAAGGGGTAAAAGAAAATGAATAGTTTGCATAAACACTTGCATAAAAACAAAGCTGGGGATTTAGCTCAACAGCATAAGCGCCTGCATTGCAAGCATGTGGTTGTAAGTTTGATCCCCGGTACAAAAAACAAAATAAAAAAAGTGCCTATAATACAGTTTTTTTTTTTCTTTTGTCTATCTGAGATAGTCTCACTATACAGTTCAGGCTGGCCTTGCGCTTTGTAGTCCAGGCTGACCTCAAACTTGCACCATCCTGCCTCAGCCTCCCGAGTGCTGGGATTACAGGTTTATACCACCATGCTCAGTTTATAATACAGTTTTTAAAAAATGTAGAACTACCACATTTCTTGGTTATGTAATTGACTTGATGATTGTTATTTATATGCACAATTCATTTCTTCAGTGACCAGTTCCATAATTCCTTTGCCCTCAACTACACCTTTAGCTGTTCTGGGTTCTCTACCTGGTTGAGTGGCTTAAATCTTCCTTTCACATTCCTTTATTTGAAGTCCTTCATTCCCCTGCCCTCTTTCAGTTGTAATTTTCCATTAATCTTTATGATACAGCTTGGGTGTGACAAGTCATTCCTAAAGCTGGTCCCCTTTGTCTCAGCTGCATCATACTTGAGTTTGACTTGATATTTTTGATCTGTCACTCCAGCAAGTATATTAAGTGCTACCCTTCAGTGATACAAGGATCCCAAAATGTCTAGTTAGCAGTCTTGCTTTCCAGTGTATTGGAAACATAATTGTGATCCCTGGGCAAAACATGCCCCATTAGGAACAGAAATAGCCAAATATACAGTGCTCTTTGTTACTGAGATCAAAAGCAAAAAATTGCTCCTCTCAGCTGGGTATTTTGGTGCATACCTTAATCCCACCACTCTGGTTGGCTGAGGCAGGAGAATTGAGAGTCTTGAGCCCAGACTGGGCAACTTAGTGACATAGTGAGACCCTGTCTCAAAATTTAAAAATGACTGGAGATTTAGCTCAGTGCAAAAGGCCCATCCTCAATCCCCAGGACTGAACAGATGAGATAGATAGATAGATCCCCAGTACTGAAAAGATGTGATTGATTGATTGATTGATTGATTGACAGACAGACAGACAATGTCCCCTCAGCCATGTGTCATACATCATTAAAACAAAATGACAAGCCATTTACTGGGCTGTCCAAGAAGCAGGATTTTACAAATAGCCCCTGACCCTCTATGCCAAGCTGTCCACTTTGCTCTGGGGTCATGGATGCCCTACAAGGTTGGCATGGGTATCAAGGTCTTCGAACAACAACAAAAAAGATATTTAGGCCAAATCTGGGCCTTCTGATGTATCCCTTCTGCTGGAGCAGTTACTTCTGTTCTCTGACCCTTGACAGATGCCAGGTCACTGGAGGAGGTCACACTTCTGCTAGATCTCTTGGATATCTATGGAACTTGATGGACTTGGATGCTGTGAACAGCTTCGGGAGTTTGTGGACTCATATGCTGCTCTTCCATCATGTATGTTATGGGGCTCCGTGTCATGCTGTTTTTCATGCAGCTGTCCGTCAGTATGTACCTAATAAAGGAAGAGGGGCCAGAAGTGGCACACTTGTCCAAGCTTGAGCTCATCGTCCTTAGCATTAGATGTGGAGACCAACCATTTCTTCTTCATGTGTATCATAAACTATTGACCAATTGCTAAGAATTTTCTTTGTCAGATAGAGGAAAAATAGAAGAGCAACCCAAACCTACGAGAATCCCTTAGGGCCCATAAAATATGGATCAACATGCGGGCTGGGGATGTAGCTCAGCAGTTGTGAGTCTGCCAGATGCAAGAGGCCTGTGGTGTAATACCCAGCACTACAGAAGAAAAAAATTGTTTTAAGATTTTTTAAATACCTGCTGTGCCCTGCACATACTTCACCCACAATGCAAGGCCTCACACTCTCATTTCCTCGAGTGTTACAGACATTACTCGTAGTAACTCAACATGGACTTTTTTACTTTGGAAAATGTACAACTAGAGCCCACAAAAGAGGCACTCAACAGACTTTTCATATCTAGTAGGTCCCAGGTTTGACAATTATAAGCATCTCAAAAAGCTTTCAAATGCTACTATAACAAATAAAGTCCTAAATATCTTTTTTGTTGTTGTTTTCATTTGTTTTTGAGACAGGGTCTTTCTGTGTCGTTCAGGTTGGCCTTGAATTTAATACATTATTCTGTGCTAGACCTGTTAGCACTCATGATAGGCTGGCATTTGTCTGGTATGAGAGAGCCAGTTAAACCTAACCTTTCAAAAACATATCCTGTGCCTCTAATCCCAGCTCTCAGGAGGGTGAGGCAGGAGAATCGATGGAAGTCTGAGATGAGCCTAGGGTACAAAGTGAGCTCAAGGCCAGCCTGATAGTGAGAGCCTGTCTCAAAAAGACAAAAAAAAAATCATGAAATCCTGCCATATGCAGCTGTACACTGTGCTATTGAATCTTGGTGTCACTAACACTGTCCCTTTTTATTTTTTGTCTTGGTGTTGGTTTGTTTGTTTGGGGTTTTTTTGGGGGGGGTTATTCTGTTTTGTTTTTGAAACAGAGTCTCACTGTGCAGTTTAGGTTAACCTTGAACTCACTGTGTAGCCAAGGCTGGTCTCAAACTCGCAGCGATCCTCCTCCCTCAGGTTCCTGAGTGCTGAGAGTACAGGTGTGCACCACCATGTCCTGTGCTTTTGTGTGTGTGTGTGGGGGGGTAGGGGTTCTGGGGTTGAATTCAGAACTGTCACCCTTTTTATTTTGAGACAGTGTCTTGCTAAGTTGCCCAACCTGGCTTGAACTTGTGATCCTCCTGCCTCAGCCTCTCAGAGTGTTGAGATTACTGATTGCACCTCCATGTGCAGCTACTAACAGTGTTCTCAATATTTTCATTCATTTACCATTTGAAGACCCACATCAATGTGAGTGGTTATATGCTTGGAAAGGACCCTCCTGGCCCACAATCCACATGAATTGAGCCTCACAATCTCACAGCAAGAAATGATGTTCCAACCAGAGACCCCAGAGTTAGAACGAGCTTGCCTTCACTAAAGGAAACTGTCCCTTTCGCTGTCACCCCACCCTAAATGCACCCATGCATAGCCTATCTGAAGGCACAAGTTGCACATAAAATACAGCTTTTTTTTTTTTTTCCTTTTCCTTTGCAGAATTGGGTATTGGGCCCAGGACTTCACACTTGGTAGGCAAGGGCTATACCTCTGAGCTACATCCCCAACCCCCCCTCCCTTATTTTTTTTTTGTGGTGGTGGTGGTATAGGAGAACTGACCCAGGAGTGCTCTTATCACTAAGCTACATCTCTACCCCCTTTTTTATTTTTGCCTTTGAGGCTGGTATTGCAAAGTTGTCCAGGTGGGATTCAGACTTGTAATTCTCCTGCCTCAGCCTCCTATACTGGATTTTTAGTATGAGATAGGAAGGATATCTCTAATTTGGTAGGCTGGTCTATAACTTGGAATTCTCCCACTTCAGTCTCCAAAGCAACTGAGATTACATGTTTTGCTTTTATCACCTTCCACTGCTTAGCCCATGATCCAGGTATATTTACCTTCTGCTTTGATACCTACTGCCTTACACTTCCATGCCTTGAAAAATTTGGCACAGGTCACTAACAGTATTGAAAATTATACTTTCCTCAAGAAGCATCTATCTTATATTAGTCAACTCCTGAGCTTTCTAGCAAAAGGACCACACACTGCCTAAAGCCTCTTGCTGCCCCTTAGTTCAACATTATACTGCTTGTGCTTGCTTTGGCAGTGCATACACTAAAACACAGTACCACATTCTCCCAGGACATTTTCCCTCTATGAGTGTGTGTGGGGGTGTCTGCTATTAGAGGTTGAACCCAGTACATTTGCACTAAGCTAAATCCAATCCCTAGCCCTTCCCCATACCCATACTGGCATTCCCATGGTTCTTTCACTGGGTACCTCCCTCTGTCCATGGGTATAATGGATAATACAATAGTGCCCCCTTATCCATGGGAATACTTTGCAAGATTGCCAGTGGACGGCTGACACTCTAAATAGTACAGAGCTCTATACCTGTATTATGTTTTTCTTATATGTAAGGGTTGATCAAAATAGACGATGAATGTTTAAATTTTAAAATACCACAATAAAAATACCACCCCTCAAAATACTCCTTACTTGGAACACACTTGTCCAATCGTTCCTGCCACTTTCTGAAGCAGTTCCGGAAGTCTTCTTTTATGAGTAACTTTAGGAGACCTATTCAAAATATAGCGAATGCTGGTGCTGAATGCCATCCAACGGAAAGTCAGACTTGCTCATAAGAACATTGTGTGTGTGTGTGTGTGTGTGTGTGTGTGTGTGTGTGTGTGTGTGTGTTTGAGACAGGCTTTTGCAATTTATTTCATTCTGGCCCTAAATTCACTAGGTAGCCCGGGATGGCCTCAAATTTACAGTGATCCTCCTGCCTCAGCCTCCTGAGTACTGGGATTACAGGCATACACCAACACTGTCTTCATTCAATTTATTTGCTGGATCTGCCACTGTGCAACTTCTGGTTCTTTCCAAAAGTCAAAATGACCATGAAAGATAAACAGTTTGAACTGATTCAAAACATTGAGACAGCTACGACATCACAACTAAAGATGGGAAAGAGGACTTCCATAACTTCTTCAGAGAGTGGCAACAACAAGTGACAATAAACTGGGCATGGTGGTGTTTATCTGTAATCACAGAACTCCGGAGACCAAGGCAGGAGGATCACCTTGAGTTCCAGACCAGCTAGGGCTACATAGTTCGAGGCCAGCCTGAACTACATAGCGAGACACTGTCTCAAAAAACAAAAAACAGTGGGGCAATATATTGAGGGGTCTAAGGTTGAGGGGGATTAGTGGCAGTGTGTCTTTTAGCATAAGCTTTTAAAATATTAAACATTCACTCTTTATTATACCTTATATACATAACTGATAAATTTAAAATTTATAAATTAGACACAGTCAGAAATTATCAACAATAACATTTATAACAATGTCCTATAAGCCGGGCATGGTGGCTCACACCTGTAATCCCAGCACTCGGGAGGCTGAGGCAGGAGGATCGTTGTGAGTTCGAGACCAGCCTAAGCTACAAAGTGAGCTCAAGGCCAGCCTGAACTGCATAGTCTTCTTTTTTCTCTTAAATAAATTTAAAAAGAAATGAATAAAAGTAAAAACAAACTGGTGAAAAGACACAACTGATAAATACCATGAGTAAGTGGTTTCTTTTTTAAATTAAAATTTTTTTGAGGCAGAGTCTCACTATGTAATTCAGGCTGCCCTTGAATTCATTCTGTGGATCTTGAACCCACAGTGATCTCCTTCCCTCAGCCTCCCGAGTGCGGGGATTACGAGCATGTGCCACCATGCCTGGCATGAATACATGGTTTCTAAAAAGACCCACAAAATGGGCAAATGTTGGGCATGGTCTGATTTCACATTGACCCTCTGCCAATGTTGGGGAGACAGGGCAGATAGGTTTTGAGTATTCAGCCAAGACTGTTGAGGCACCACACTACTTAAAGTATATTCTGAGGTTGTTTTGCAAAAACCTTACCTGCCTTTGAGTCCTGATTTACCTTTTCTTTTTTTTCTTTTCCTTTTGGTACTGGGGATCAAACTCACAACTTTGTATTTGCCAGGCAGGTGCTTACGCTGTTGAGCTAAATCCCCGGCCCTACCATTTCTAAAATAGAGGATACTGACAAATTATTAATGTTATATTTTTTGTTTTGAGTTGTTGGAAGTACCTAGGATCAAGCCGGGGGCCTTGTGCGTGCTAGGCAGATTACCGAGTCACATCCCCGTGTGTATCTTTTCAGCACTAAATAGGGGCAGTGGCAGTGATATATATGTCATGTTCCACACAATACTGTTTTTCATGACCTCTAACTATAGAGACAGTGAACAAATATATGATGTTGGATGAATGATGATTAAGTAATTGTTATTATTTAATGATTCATATCAACAGGGATACTAATACTCTTGTGTAACAAAAGTTGGAGATTGCTACTATTCACCAAGATTCCTAATCTGCCCTGAAGTGATGGTGGCACCCATGGAGGGAGAATTCAGGCACATTTTCACCTTGTAGCATGGCTGTCATTGGTTTGTCCCACAGTAAGTCCTGCTGATACTCTTTTTGCGAGACACTATGTATTCGATTTCTTACAGCTAAGGCACATTATCCAATACCTACAATGTACAGGAGAGAAAGTTTGGCATGGATTTCCATTACAGTTTGGTCCAATAGTATGCATGGAATAATTTCAGTTCCTTTACATTTATTTAAGCATGTTGAATGAGTCAGTATATGGTCTATTTTGGAGATTGTCCCAAGTGTAGCAGAGAAGAATGTGTACTCTGATGTTGTGGGATTGAACACTCTATAGAAATCTACTAAGTCCATTTGTTCAAAAATTTGATTTAGTTCTGATATTTCATTATTGATTTTTTTTTCCAGTTGATCTGTCTTTTTGGACAGTGGGGTATTGTGGTCTCTCAATAAAATTGCATTAAGGCTTATTTGATTTTTCATGTCCATTAGTAATTGTTTTATACAGTTGGGGGCACTGGTATTTGTTGCATATGTATTTTTAATTATTATTTCTTTATCTTGGATTGTTTCCTTTATGAGGATGTAGTGACCTTTATCTGTCTTCATCAGTCTTGGTTTGAAATTCACTTTGTCTTCAAATATAATATTTACCCCTGCTTTTTTCTGGGTTTCTGTTGCCTGGAGAATTGTTTTCCATCCCTTGACTTTCAGTCTATGAATTTCTTTTTTAATTAAATATGTTTCTTCTATGCAGCATATTGTTGGATCTTGCTTCTTGATCTATTCTGTCAGTCTGTCTTTTGACCTGGTGCATTAAGACCGTTAACACTGATGGTTATAGCTGAAATGTATTCACTTATCCTTGTCATGTTATTTTCCTGTTGTTGGCTCCTTCATCCTTTTTTTACCCTTTCCTCTGTTTGCCTTCCCTGGTGGATTCCTTCTGTGGGGGTTCTTGGAGCTGTCGTCCTTATTATCTCTTTCTAGAATGTCCTTCAGAACATTTTGGAGTGCTGGTTTGGTGGTCATAAATTTTCTCAGATGTTCTTTTTCATGGAAGTATCTTATTTCTCCATCAATTTTGAAAGATAGTTTTGAAAGCTGTTTGGTTTGAAAGCTGTTTTCCTTTAGAACTTGGAGTACTTCACTCCATGCTCTCCTTGACTTGAGAGTTTGTGCTGAGAAGTCAGCTGTGATTCTGACAGGCTTTCCTTTGTAGGTGATTTGTTTTTCTCTAACAGCCTTTAGAATATTATTCTTGTGTTGAGTTTATAGAATCTTGACTATGATATGCCTGTAGGTTTTTTTTTGTTTGTTTGTTTTTTGTTTTTTAGCATGGCTAATGGAGTTTCATACGCCTCGTTTATCTGTATGTCAAATTATTTTTCTCTACCAGGAAAGTTTTCTGTCATGATATCTGTGAATATGTTTTTGATGTCATTTGTGGTATCTTCTGCTTGTTCATTGGCTCCAGTTAATCTTAAGTTATTCTTTTTTATCTCCTCTAGTGGCTGCTGGATTGATTTCTCATGGTCCCTTGCTATTTTTGAGAAATCTTTCTTTTCCTGGTAGCTAACTGCCTGTCTTCAGTATCTGAGATCCTATCCTAACACTGGCCTAATCTGCTTTTAATACTTTTGGCAGAGTTTTTATTCTCCTGGATATCTACTTGAATCTGCTTTATGGATTCCCTTTCTTTCCTATGCTGATCTTCCATAATGCTTTTCAGCTCATCTTTTTTTTTTTTTTTTTTTTGGCCTGTGTCTGCTCTAATGTTGCTAAGCATGATGTATACTCTGGTAATCTCTGTATTATCTGAGAGATTATTTCTGATTTCATTTTTTTTCAGAGCTTCATTCAATTGCTTTGTTGTTTCTTCTACTTCAGAGAGACTTGGTAGAGGGCTTTTGGACTGTCCCACCTCATTGCTCCCTGGATTTGCCTTTGGTGAACTGTATGTCTGGGGTTGCATTTTTCTTAAGTGTCTTCTCATTTTATTTTATTCTCTCTCTCTCTCTCTCTTTCTCTCTCTCTCCCATTTTGATTTAATTCCTGGGGTGATGCTTGTAAGTTGCCTATGGTGGTTTGTTTTATTGGAGTATTTAGGATCCTTAGGTGGTGATTACTTCTCTGAGGTGTCTTCCAGGTGTAGCTTTGGGGTTCTGAGTCTGTTGGAAGATTTTACCTCTTCAGTTTGTTGGAGATGAGAAGTTGTTGCTTGTTTGGCCTCGTCCCTGGTTCTTTGGCACTGTGCCACAGTATTTTCTGTGAACCTTAGTTAATATCAGACATGGAATAGCAGGACCAACAGCTGATTAGAACAATTATGTCAATTTTGTCTATAGTGGTACCAATATATAAAATGAATGAACTGAGCTAACCCTTAATTTGCCACTTTTAACCATATGAAATAGATTGGTGATTATATTTTTTTATTTGTCTTTTTCTTTTCTTTTTTTTTTTTTTTTTTGAGACAGGGTCTCGCTATGCAGTTCAGGCTAGCCTTGGGCTCACTTTGTAGTCCAGGCTGGTCTTAAACTTGCCACAATCCTCCTGCCTCAGCCTCCCAAGTGCTGGGATTACAGGAGTGTGCCACCATGCCCAGAGGATTGGTGATTATATAACAAGATATAAAACAAACCAGAAAATTATATGCAATATATAAGTCCTTAATGTGTCAATTTTGCCCTCAAAGGTTCAAATTTAAAATGGATTAAGGAGAAAATAGAGATGTATCAGAGAAGAAAGAGATTAGAAGGTCAGAGGACAAAGAGGGAATCATGCCAACTTGGGGAAACTGGTGCAGAAGACTGAAGGAAAAGAGATGGAAGAGCTAAAAGGAAGAACAAGACAGAACCACACCCACAAAGAGGTTAGGAACCACTTTCACACTCATACAAAAACAGTGAAGGAGAAAAGGAAAAAGAAAAACAGTCCACTTCCAGGATTCTCTCTGGGTTCACCAGTGGATGACCTGTGGAGACAGAGTCCTGAATCATGCCAATCTACACCAGCAAGCCAGCTGTTGCTTTATGGTGGAGGAGTGGATAATCCCACTGGAGTGGATAAGCCCTGAGACCAGACTCACTGGGCTCACCACAGTCCAACCAGTTTCCACAGGTCTGTACCCAGTTGGGAGCTGATTGACGCAGCCAACACCAGTTCTGGGCTCCAAGCTCAGCTGGCCCATCTCCAAACTGGCTCCCAGCTCATTGCTCTTTCCCTGTGGGAGGACAAGTCTTTTGCATTCACCACCAGCCAGTGCAGTGCTCCACATCTGCCACTCCTCTCCACTGCCATTTCTCTCTGCAGAGGCCTCCAGAATCACCAGCCATCACCATCACTGTCACCGTGACTATGTGTCCCCAGGTTCAAACAGCTCCTCTCATTCAGTGAGTCCCATCTCAGGACAAAGATGTGGCTGGCTACCACCTTCTTCTTCCCTGAAGTTTTTCTTTTTACTCTCTCTGTGGGCTTCAGTTTGCACTTCAGATTCTTCCTGTCTTTCTCACCACAGCATCTGGATGGTGCCTCTCAGACTGGCTGTTTTCTCTGCTGCTTATCACTCTGCCATCTTCCTGGAAGTCCTTTACTCACATGGGTGAAACCAACCATTCAGATCTTTGATTCTTGGCTCAAACAATATGAGAGCCTCAAAGTCTTTATTTGATAAACTACCACTCCCAGAAGCCCTAGAGTCCACAAAAGAATGGGTGTTGTCAATATCAAGGATTTATGGAAAGGAACCACACACACATACACTTTCCCTGAATCTAGGAAGCTGGGAAAATAGGTGTAGGGCTAGGGGCGAAAGCTCAGCCTGGAGCCCAACCTGCTGTTCATGCTTCACCTCATCTATACTTATGTAGTCCCACCCTAGATTTCCAAAATACCTGGGGAGGCGGAGAAGGGTATCTGTCTGAGTTACTTTCCTCATTGCTGGGTAAAAGACCGAACAACCACATATTAAAGAAAGATTTATTTTAGTTCACAGTTTATAGAGGTTTTAGTCCATAGTTAGCTGGCTCCAAGGAAGGGCAACATGGCAGAGGGGCATGGCAGAGAGGAAACAGTCTATGGCAGGGCATGCAAAAGGCAGGAAACAGCAGCACCAAGCCTCCTTTTTCCCTTTTGTTTCATTCAGGCTAAAAGCCTATAGGTTTGTGTCACCCACACTTACAGTGGGGCTTCCCATTATTCACAACCAGAACAACACCAAACCAGTCAGTGGACTGATTTATTTATCATACACCCTTAATTGATAATGACACACCTTAGATCCAGCCACTTTGGGGGGGGGGGAACCCCACCCATGGGTGCATGAGGCTTTGGAGGGACCTCTAGATACAAGCCATAACAGTCTCAGAGGTACAAACAGCCTTCTCCAGCTCCAACAGAAGCCTTTAGAGACAGCTGAAAACAGTGTGGGTCACAGTAGCCTCCTCTCATCCCAGAGAGTTGAGGACATGGCCCTGATACAGGTCATGGGGTGTAGGGACCTGCAGGTAGGGGCTAGATTGGTCTCCAGGGGCTGGACTTACTGTGGGGAATGAGTGGAGGAGGAGAGCAGGTTGTGAGGGAACAAGGGTACCAGTTTGCAGCCTATGGTTAGTTCCTTAGCAGCACCCAGGCAGCAGTAAGAATGGACCACGGCCTCCTCCTGAAACACTACTGGCTACTGGCTATTGACTTAGGTATGTTGAACCATCCATGCATCTCTGGAATGAAACCTGCTTGATCATGATGTATAATCTTTTTTAAAATGTGCTACATTCTATTTCTAATATTTTTGCATCTCCCTTCTTACCACCATTATCTTCTGTGGCTTTGGACCCAGGCTTGAGCTCTTCCATGTAGCCCTTTTTCTGGGAGGACTAGTAGCCAGGAGCCTTAATGATGCTTCTTGGTCTTGCTGAGCCCTGTCCTTTTCTTAGGGTTACCAGACTTTGCTTTGGATTCCTCGTGAGGCAAGAAGTCTTTGGGTCCCAGGAATGTCATCTAGTGGTTCCCTAAGAAGACTTTGTGTTTGTTAGCTGTTGATTTCATGACACCCTTGGGCATCTCGTCAACGCAGGCTGTTCAGTATGGAAAACCCTTCATCTTGGTGACCACCAGGTCCCTACATTTGTACTCCTGCTTGTTGGACCGTGACATGACATGGTCATGGTTCCTTGGCTGTGTGCCCCTAGGATGGGAGTAATGAGGGTCTGATAACCTCAGGGTATTTCTTGAGCAGGGGCTCCAGAGATGCTTTCTTTGAATGAAAGGTTGCCACTTTTACACTCTTGAATCTGATAGAGTCTTGCTAATTCCTGAGATGCCCTCAAGACATATTTCTTGTCCCATTATGTACAAAGTACATAATTTGGTTTTTGACCCCATTTTGGTGAATTTTTTATTTTAAAGATAATAAACAAAACAGAGCAGTGAAATTGGTACGGAACTTCAAAGCAGGATACTAGCAGAACAACAATAGCTACCATAGTATGTCTTGTTATCTTCACATTAGCTGTCCATTCTATCAGGTACAGCAAAATCAAACCAAAACAAAACAAAATAAAACCAATCAAACAGAACATTGAGTAAAGCAAAACAATTAATCAGAACAAAGCAAAACAGTGAGAACAATATTGGACTTCAAAGACAGACAGAAGGAAATCCCCTATATTTGCTATATTGCATATTGTCATCCTTCCAATAGATGCCCAGACTGCCAGCCCCAGTCCTGCAAAATCAACCAAACAATACAACCATTTAGTTGCTTTTTGTACATCAGTTGCTATCAACTCAGCCTGTCCTCTGAACCGGCTGGCTGGTTGCTTACCGGGGTTAGGGGCTGGGGGGTGGGAGGGTTGGGGAGTGATTCTCAGCCCACACACCAGTAGGCTCACGGGAGGCATTGACTTTTCTCTTTCTGGACCCCGCAGGGTTTGCATACCTTACCAGAAAGCTGGCTAGCTGGTTCCTTCTAATTTATTTTTAATACCACTAATCACCAGGGATTTAGTTCAGCAGCAAAAGTGCCTGCCTGGCAAACGCTAAGTCGTGAGTTTGATCCCTGGTACAAAAAAAAAAAAAAACCCACTAATCTTTTTAGCAGTCATACTTCTGTTGGTTCTACTTTATACATGGTTCTTTCCAGGCCAAAATTTAAGTTTTCCAAATTTTTCTACTCTGCCTTTTGCCCCTGATTTTCATTATAAATCTGGCCAAAAGCAGCCATCAATTTTTTTTTTTTTTTTTTTTGGTACTGGGGATCGAACTCGTGACCTTTTGCTTGCCAGGCAGGCGCTTAAGCCACTGAGCTAAATCCCCAGTCCAAAGGAAATATGTCTTTTTTTTTTTTTTTTTTTTTGGTACTGGGGATTGAACTGATAACCTTGTGCTTGCCAGGCAGGCACTTAAGCCACTGAGCTAAATCCCCAGCCCAACAATATTCTTGCCACACTCAGAATGTTAGGCTGCATTGAAACTCCCCCCACCAGATTAATTATTCCACCACTTAATTTCAGTGTCTTGCAAAGTATCAGGACATGGGCAAAATGTAGACAGCATGTAATACACATGGTCACTAGCCCAACAGTCAACAAATTCTTTGTTCCCATCTGAAACCTCCTGAATCTGGCCTTTACTCTCTGCATTCCTATGAGCATTCTGGTCTTCTGAGCTCTGACCACAGTCACCCCTCAAAGCTCTACTCACTAGTTTCTAGGGTTTCTCTAGCTTGCATCTCTAAACTTTTCCAAACTTCCCAAAAGCCAGTTCCAAAGGTATATATCTCAGGGCATAAACCATATGACCAAGTACAGTGACAGCAACAAACCATCTGGTACCAGTTTTCTGTATTAATCAGTTTTCTTGTGGATAAGACAATAACTGACACCCACTGGTTGAAGTAGGAAAGGCTTAATTTAGCTCACAGTTGCAGGAGATTTAGTCTGTGGTCAACAAGCTTCAAGGCAGAAGCATCACGGTAGAAGGGCATGGTGGGACAAAGCTAGTTAGTTCATGGCATGGCTAGCAGAGAAGGAGAAAGAAGTGTCAAAGAGGAATGGGCAAGATATATATATATATATATATATATATATATATATATATATATATATATATATATATATATATATATCACCTAAGCTCATGCCTCTGTGACCTACCCAGACACACCCAGAAATATGCTTTCTAACCCGCTAGGCATTTCTTAATCCAGTGAAGCTGACATATCGGGATTTACAGTCACACTACACTAAGTTCCCTCTAACAAAACTGTAGATTCCAGTTGTCATGGCCTGAATACACATTACTGGTTCATTTAGGAGGCAGTGAAACAGACTAGAAAAGACTACCTATAAATCTTCTGTTCCTTGGGAAGACATGCTGCATAGTCTCCTTCATGAGTTACATCACTGTAAGTCACATTTCTCAGGGCATAAGTTTCTTTATCTGTAAACAAGACCGTTAATACTTACCCAGGTAAGCTGCTCAGCTCACCGTCCATTTTTCTGGCTTTGTTAAGACAGGAGTGATCAGTGTCATATGTGTGTGTCTGTCTGAGTGTTCATTGTGTTGGATTATATGGGATTTCTGTATTAGGATGAAATGACTTCTACATATGAGAACATGGGGATTGTGGTCAAGTCTGAGTTCTTGTGTCTTCTTTTTTTTCCATGAGGTCTTCTTTCTAAAGACCCCGTCTGCATTCAGGAAGAAAGAGTGGCAGCTGACTGCCTGACAAATTGTTTTCAGGTAAAAAGAAAATACATCTTTCTCCAAAATGGCATACTTACATCTCCCTGGTAGACATATTTCCCTAACAAACAGACACACACCAAAAGAACTCGTCTCCAGAGCCTTTTAAAGGAAATGGAGCCTCACCCAAAGATTGAATTTCCATTTAAATTTCTTTAGGGAATAGAGCTGCTCATGTGAGATAGTAACTTGAAAATGATTGGGGTGTTTCAGGAATCACCAATTAGTCTTGACTTGGGACTTGCGATTCAGAGTCCTTGAGTTTGGATAGAGGACTTTCTCAAATCATTAAATCCTGGTGTAGGTGACTGGAGACCTTGGAACCCGGGGAGACATTGGTGTCACTTCTGCATTCTCCTGTGAACAAGGGTGCATAGGTTCCTTGACTCAAACCAGCCTGTGTGTGATGATACAGGAGTCAGTGAGCTTTGAAGATGTGGCTGTGGACCTCACCCAGTAAGAGTGGACTTTGATGGACCCAACTCAGAGAAAGCTGTATAGTGACAGGATGCTAGAAAACTACCAGAACCTGGCCACAGTAGGCAGGACTACTGTCATTCTGCTGTGTTGATACTGGTGACTTTAAAGACATAATTCCTGACCTATTTTAATTTACTGTGGTGGTTCTCAAAATGTCCGTGGTCAGTAATAATGCTGTCAGTCTGCTAGAAGGGCATTTTCCTTCTCTGCCTCTAATTTGCTGAATCGGATACTTGGATATGACGGGGGCATATGCTTGTAATGCCAGCTACTCGGGAGACTGAAGCAGAAGGATTTCAAATATGAGTTTGGCCTGGGTAATTTAGGAAATAAAATAAAAAAGACTGGAGATGTAGCTCAGTGCCCCCTGGGTTCAGTCCCTAGTTCCACAAGGGGAAGGGAAGAGGGCAAGGGAGAGGAGAGAGGAGAGCTGTGAGGCTCCATCACTTGTGTGACAATAGTTTTTTTCAGTGACTCTGATGCACAGTATTCGAGAACTACCGGTATAGTTGTTCCCCCAGGAAAACAACGGTCTCTGCTGCATTTTCTTTATTTCCTATTTGAATAAAAGTAAAGTCTCAGTGCCTAGTAAGTGTATATATAAGACTAAAGTTGGATCTTAAGAGACAGAGGTAACCAAACATTTGAGGCACAGACAGAAACAATATTTGAAGTTTTCTTATCTTCAACTTCGACTAGTCCTTTACTTAAACTCAAACTTTTCAGGTTGTCACTTTTCTGTTATATTCTGTTTCCTTTTTTCAGTGCCAGGAATTGAAAGGACCTTGCACTTGCTAGGCAGGTACTGTGCCACTGAGCTGTATCCCCAGCCTCTGTTTTGTTTTGGGACAGTGTCTTGCTATAGAGTTCAGGAGGGTCTTGAACTCACAGTATATCCCAGGCTGACTTTGAACTCTCAGCAATACTCCTGCCTCAGCCTCCCCAAGTGCTAGGATTATATGGGGTGCTACTGTTGGCTTAATTTGTTGCTTTGATGTATGCTCTTTTTCTAGAAATTTTCTATTTTCTTTCCCTGGTGTTTTCTTTGTGTCCACTATCAATTTTATTGAGAATCAGTTTTTGATACTAAAATTCGCACCAATGTCCTTATCTTTGCCAAATTTTCAACAAAGTCCCAAACCTCAAATATTTTTCTGCTTTTTACAACAAATACATAAATTCTTTTAGTCTTTCATTTCTGCCTCCAGACTCTTCCATTTGTTTTTATGTTTTGTTTCAGAATGGGAAATGTAACTTAAAATGAAATGCTCAGCACTACAGCAGGAATCTTTGAGGAGTAACATATCTAATAGGATACACATGGCAAGAATAAGAGGTCTATCTTATCTTCCTCAAAGAAAATCAAGAATTACATCATATTATATCATCAAAAGTAAAGAGAATTTGAGAGAGGCACACAGAAAGAGAATGGTATCTCTGAAGAGATTTTCTGAATGTCATAAGTTTGGCAGTCCCCAAGCCTATGGTGAATTGTATTGTTTCAGTGTTCCTACAAGTACACATTTTACATTACAATGGCAATCATCATCATCATCATCACCATGTTTCTATCATCAGATGGGTGGTATCTATTAATCTGCCTCAGAAAATCCTTTAATCATCAATCATCCCTCTTTACCAACAGGCAGGAAGCCATAAAGGAGGAGAACTCTGTGACTGGAAATAATATGAGGAATTCTTCAGTGACTACCCATGTCTTAAGACACACATAGAAACTCAAAGCATAGGAAAACAGTTACAATTGTTATGAGCATGGAAAAGATTTCCTGACTGTTGAACAGGAAACCTCTACTGGAGAGAAAATTTCTGCACTTAATCAGAGTGGAGAAATCTGCATGTCACCAAATGTCATTTACCAGAAAACTAGAACACATGGAAATCCTTTGAATGCAGTGACTGCGGGGAATCCTTTGTAAATGAGTCATACCTTCAAGCACATTAGGAGATCATGGTGGAGACAAACTATGAACTGAAGGAATATGGGGGAAGTTTTATAAACTCTGCAAGTCTTTCTGTGCTTATAGAAACACTTAATACAAAAAAAAAACCTTTACAAATGTAAGGAATGTGGGAAAGGCTATAGATATACTGCATATCTAAATATTCACCTGAACTCACACTGGAGAGAAACCCTATGAATGTAAGGAATATGGAAAAGCTTTCAATTACTGTAATTCATTTCAAATATATGGAAGAACTCACACTGGAGAGAAACTGTAAGCTATGTGGGAAATCCGTCACTCAGTATCCAGGCCTTAGTATACATTGATGATCTCCCAGGGGGGACAAGCCCTGTGAATGTAAGGAATGTGGGAAAACCTTCCTTACATCCTCACATCTTATTCAACATATAAGAACTCACACAGGAGAGAAACCTTTTCGTATGTGTCAAATATGGGAAAGCCTTTGCTATTTCTTCAAATCATAGTGGACATTTAAGAACTCACACTGGGAAGGCCTGTGAGTGTAAGATATGTGGAAAAGTATTTGGTTATCCCTCAGGTCTTAAAAGTCACATGCAAATTCACAGTACCCCAAAATCCTACACATGTAAGGGATGTGGGAAGGCTTTTAACTATTCCACCCACTTAGAATTCACATGTGAATCTACACTAGAGAAAAACCCTATGAATGTAAACAGTATGGGAAAGCCTTTAGTCATTCCAGTTCATTTCATATACATGAAAGAACTCACACTGAAGAGAAACCCTATAAATGTCAGCAATGTGGGAAGGCCTATAGTCATCCTCGTTCACTTTGAAAACATGAAAGGACTCACAGCAAGAAACCTTATACATGGTAAGGAAAACAAGAAAGCCCTCATTTACTCCACTTTACTCTGAAGAAGTGAATGGACCCACACTGAACGGAAGTTATATCAGACTTATTTAGTAAGGAGAAACAAGAAGCCAGTTTGCCCTTCCCATGGTTGATACAGGCCATGGGGGTCTGGGAGGAGAAACAAACCAACTTGCCCTTCCTGAGAGTTGAAAGAAGCCATGCTGGTCCTAGGAGGAATAACAAGAAGCCAATTCACCCTTCTTGTGAGCCAAACAGCATGCAGGCTGGGAGACCAGAACACCGACCCCTGGCCGCCCTCCCACCATAAGCAACCGGCTGATTTAGAGGAACACAGACTTTGATAGGAACTGCGTATAAAAGCAACTTAATGCTTATATTGTTTGATTGACTTTGCAGACCTAAGTAATGTGAGCATCTATTAAGAGGATAACAATATGCAATGTAGTAAATATAGGGAATTTCCTTCTGTCTTGTTTTTGAAATCCAATATTGTTCTCTGTTTTATTTTGTTCCATTTTACTGTTTTGTTTGATTCAATGTTCTGTTTTGATTGGTTTTATTCTGCTCTGTTTTGTTTGATTTTATTATGTCTGATAGTATGGGCAGCAAAGTTTGAAGATAATAAGAGGCATTATGGTAACCATTTTTGGTTTCTTATTATTCTGTTTTAAAGTCTGTATCATTTTCACTGTTTTGTTTTGATTGGCTTTACTCTGATTTATTTTGTTTGGTTTTATTCTCTTTAAAATATACGTTCATTCTTTTGATTGGTTTTATTCTGTTTTGTTTTGTTTGATATTATTAAGTCTGATGCTATGAACAGCTATTTTGAAGAAAACAAGAGACATTATGGTAGCCATTGTTGATTTCCTATTATCTTGTTTTGAAGTCCTGTATTGCTTTCATTGTCTGTTCTGATTAGCTTTATTCTTTTTTATTTTGTTTGGCTTTATTCTCTTTAAAATAAATAAAATAAAAACAAGCTTGTTTAGTAGCCAGGTGCAGTGGTGTATACCTATGGTCCCAGCTACTTTGAAGGCAGAAACATGAGAATCATGTGTGCAAGGCTAGGATGGAAAATATAGCAAGACCACATCCTCCCCACCAAAATTAAAATGAGTTAGTGCTGACCCCTAATGCAGGATATACAGAAGATCATGTAAACTTCTGAGATGGCCATCTACAAAAAGAGATGGGTGGCTAGAATAGACTTCTATTAAGGCCTTCTAGCTGGATGGGATGGTGCATGTGTGTAATACTAGCATTCTGGGAGGTTGAGGCAAGAGGATTGCAAGTTTGAGCCTAACCTGGGCAATTTAGCAATTTAGTGAGCTATAGCGAGAGATACAGCTCAGTGCAAAGGCCCTGAATTCAATTCCCAGTGCTAAAAGAACAACAACAACAAAAAAGGCTCCCAGAGGAAACCAGCTAAGCAATATGATTTTTCACTTCCAGCTTCCACAGTTATGAGGAAATAAATTTGTTGTTTCAGCTACCTGGCCTGGTATTTTATTATCAGCTCTAGCAAATGACTACAGTAATACAGGAAAACCTTTAGATGCAGGGCTGGAGATTTAGCTCAGTAGCATAAGCGCCTGCCTTGCAAGTGCACAGTCATGAGTTTGATCCCTGGTACTGATTAAAAAAAAAAAAAGACCTTTAGATGCTCCAAAGGCTTAATATTCATATGCAAGGTTGGGTGTGGTGGTGTGTACCATTCTAGCTACTCCAGAGGTTGAAACAGAAAGATCTAGAGTTTGAGTCTAGCCTGAGCAACATTGTGAGACATCATTGCAGAAAAAAAAAATTATCACATGCAAAGCCACTCAGGAGAGAAGCGACAAGTATGAGAAGCACATTGAGTCTTCAAGTATTTAACAGGGAAGAAACCACATAAGAGAGAAAGTCTTTGAATTGGAAAGAAGTAATAAAAGATCTTTAAGTGTTCATTGGATCTGAATATTTACATCCAAGCCACCTGGTGATAGATTATATGAAAATAAAGAGGTTGGTATGGTGATACATGCCTTATACTGAGCGTTATAGCAGGCTGAGGGCAGGCAGATTTCAAATTCAAGTCCAGTGGCCTGACCTGGTGGTTGACCTTGTCTCAAAACCTTGTTTCAACAAGCAACACCTTGTCTCAAAAAAAAAAAAAAAAAGAAACGAAAAGAGAGAGAAAAGAAAGGAAAAACGGGATGTAGGTCAGTGTGAAGACCCTGGGTCATTCTTCAAAACTACAAAAACTAAAAAAATAAGGAAAGTGAGAACATTTCTTTTACTATGAAAGTAAAGAATATATGCTACATGGGAGTTCTGAAAGCCCAATAGGATTTTGGAAGAATGTACATTAATTTTTCATATCATAAAGTGTGTGAGAAGTCAGACTGGTGAGATGCCTTCTAGGAGTACTTGTAGGAAATCTTTCATTAGTTCCACACAAAAAATTTTGATGTCTGACATTATCACAGAGGTCCTGGGAAGCTACAGAATGTGGTATATCCTTCAACTATGTCACATGCTGTAATATTCACATGCCATTTCACATTCATAGAATTATGCTATTTCACAAATAGTTTTAGTACTTTAAAATAATCCCAAACTCCCATCCTGTTTCTTCATTAGTGAATTCATTTCACATAATTATACAGCCAAATACAATCAGCAAAATAAAATCTTTTTTTCTTTATTTTGTGGTACTGGGAATTGAACCCAGAACCTTTGCACTGAGCTACATCCCCAGCTCTTTTTTTTTTTTTTTTTTGGAACAGGGTTTTGCCTTGTAGTGGAGTGTGGCCCTGAACTCATTATGTAACCCAGGCTGATCTCAAACTTGTGACAATCCTCCTGCCACAGCCTCCCATGTGCTGGGATTACTGGTGTGTGTCGCCACTGAGACAGGTCTCACTGAGTGGCTAAATCACCCAGGCTGGCCTTCATCTTGTGTTCTTTCTGTCACCACCTCACAGATAGTCTGTTAACTGAATATGTTGTATTTTGAAGAAGTTATTTGTTAGGTTAAGAATTATGTGTTTATTATATATTTTATATTTATTTACATATTTCTTAAATTTATATATTTATATACATTTTTATAGATTTATTATATTTATATATCTTTTCAGTGCTGGAGATGAACTCCAGGACTTTGCACACGCAACCTACCACTGAGATACAGCCCCAGGCCCTCCTATTTTAGTCAGTTGTGGGGGGGTCCAACCCACAGCCTCCTGCATGTTACGTACTTGACACTGAGCTATGCCCCCAGCACTTCTACTGCATTGTCCCCCTCTGGCTTCTTTCGGACTATTTTCAGGATTTTTTGGTTATCTTTGGTATTTTGCATTTTATTTTTTATTAGTGTATGCTTACAGTACATAATGTATAATGCTTGCAGTATGTAACATGACACATCTTAATTCCTTTTTTCACCCCATTTCTCTCACCCCTCCTCTCCTTCCTCCATCTCGATTCCAGTTTGAGAAAGAGCTCCATTTTCTGTTTCTCTCTATTTCCTATTATCTATTTTTATTTTGCTCTTTATTTATAATTTGAGAAGCCATGTGATATTTAAGCTTGCGTGTCTGATTTGTTTCACTGAACTTTATGGTCTCAGGGAGCATCCATTTTCCTACAAATGACTCAAAGGTATCTTTCTTCATGACAGAATAGTTCTCCATTGTGTATAAATACCACGTGTTTATCCATTCATCCGCTGATGGACATAATAGGTCACTTCCAAGATTTAGCTATGATGGATTGTGCTGCTATCAACATGGGTATGCATGGATCATTGTAATATGGTGTTTTTCACTCTTTTGGGAAGGTACATAGAAGGCGAATAGCTGGGTCAAGTGCTGCATAGCAAAAGAAACAACCAACAAAGTGAAAAGAAAACCTAGCGAATGGGAAAAAGTTGCCAGCTATTTCTCATGCAGAGAACTAATATCTACACTATATGAAGAATTAAAAAAAAAGCAGACCCCTCAAAATAAATAGATGCTTTGCAGAAGAAGTTTAAATAGTGAGACCCTGTCTCAAAAAGAAAAAAAAAATACAGCTGGAGACTTAGCTCAGCAGGCATAAGCTGCTAAAGGTCAATCCCCAGTACTGATTAATAAAAGACAAAAAATAACCTTGTGGATTTCTGGAAAACTACAGGATCGCATTCACTTAAGAGATGTGAATAAATTTAACATCGTCAAGAAATGTGAGAGAATGTGACTTCACTATTATCTCAGGTTTTTTGATACTGGGGACCGAATCCAGAGCCTGGAGCCCAGTGTGTATCAGTTCTACCACTGAGCCACATTCCAGCACCTTAGCTCAGCCCTTAGTGAAAATGTAGATCAGAGAGGAAAAAAACCCCTATGTAAAACACACGTGGTAGCAAACGCCTGTAATCGCAGCATCCTGGGAGGCTGCAGCAGGAGGGTCTCAAATTCACACCCACCTGGGGCAATTTAGTGACTTAGCAAGACCCTGTCTCAAACAAAACTAAAACAAAACAAAAAAGGGGCTGGGGTTTGGCTCAGTACAAAGATCTAGTTTGGAGAGGGGCTTGATTTCCAGTGGTGAGAAGTTCATATTGATAGAGATTTGGGGAACATTTACCTGGTAATCAGGTTTAACTTTGTTTTCCCCCTGTTTGTTGTTATTGTTGTTGTTGTTTGTTTGTTTGTTTGTTTTGGTACTGGGGATTGAACTCACAACGTTGTATTTGCCAGGCAGGCACTTGCACCACTGAGCTAAATCCCACCCTCCTACCCCCGTCTGTTTTTTGGTTTGTTTTTGGTAGTATTGGGTATTGAACCCGGGGCTTTTATGCTTAGCTATATCCCAGCTTCTCTTTTTATTTTTTGATAGTGAGTCTCATGGAGTTTTCCACACTGGGCTCAAGTTTATGACCCTGCCTCAGCTGACCAGAGTGCTGGGAATACAGATGCCCACACCACACCTGACTTTTTGTTCTTTTGCAGTGCTGTGATTAAACCAAGGGCCTTGTGCATGGTACCTGCTCCCCCACCTCTGGGCTACCCCTCCAGGTTTGGTTTGGTTTGGTTTTTGGTGAGGGCAGTAGTGTTGGGCCTCACATCAAACTCCAGACCTCACAAGCTAGGCGAATGTTCTGCCACTGAGCTATACTCCCATCTCCTCAAACCTTTTTAAAAAATTCTATTTTGAGACAAGATTTCTCTTACATTGTCCAGGCTGATTTGAGTAGTATCTGGGATTCCTGGCATGTGATGCCACTCCCAGCAGGTACTCAACTCGTACTCTTTTTGTTTATTTTTTTGGTTTTGTTCCTATGCACTCCAAACTGGCCTTGAACTCAGAGTGGTCCTCTCTCCTCCTCAGTGCTAGGATAACAGGTGTGTGCCACCACACCTTGCTCTGGCACTCAGTTCTTTTTTTTTTTTTTTGGTGCCGGGGATCGAACTCATGACCTCGCATTTGCCAAGCAGGCACTTATACTGTTGAGCTAAACTCCTGGCCCTGGCACTCAGTTCTTAATAAACAAAATAAAGAATGCCATTAGGCTGGGTGCAGTGGTGCACATCTGTCATCTCAGCTCCTTGAGAGGCTCAGGTAGGAGGCTCACAAGTTCAGGGCCAGGTGGGCATCTTAGCGAGACCCTGTCTCATAATGAAGTTTAGCAACAGGGCTGGGGCACTGCTCAGTGGTAGAGCATCTCTCTAGCAGGTCCAAGGTCCTGGGTGCAGTTATTAGCACCACAGGTAGAAAAAGAAGAAGGTATCCAAGTAGCAGTGTTGCTGACTCTGTGGGTCCTTGGGCTTATCAGAAGAGTCAGGAGGAAGCTCAGTGACACAGAAACAAGATTTTGCATTCTTATGCTCAAGCACTAGGTTGGGGAAAGCACACAGGGACAGAAATCTCAGGCTGACTCAGATAAACGAGAAAGGCATACAGCTGTGATGGCTTCTGTGGGGACCTGGTCTCTTGATGTCATCTCATGTAGAGGTGGAGCTTTAACAGTGCCTGCATTTTCACTGTGCCTCTTCCTGGGACACACGACTCATTACCACATCAGGGCTGAAGCACCAGCCTCCTAAACATTTTTTTTCTTTTTTTGTACTAGGGATTGAACTCACCACCTTGCGCTTAGCCAAGCAGTCACTTACGCTGCTGAGCTAAACCCCTGGCCCCTACCATCATTTTTTAAATGTCTTTTTTTGAAATAGAGTCTCTTATATGGTTTAGATCTTAGCCCAGTAGCATAAGTGCCTGCCTGACAAGCACGAGGTTGTGAGCTCAATCCCTAGTACCCAAAATCAATCTATCAATCAATCTGTCCTCCAAAGCCAGTCATGGTGGTGCACATCTGTAATCCCAGCACTTGGGAAGCTGAGGCAGGAGGATTGCTGCAAGTTCAAATCCAGTCTGGGCTACATAGTGAGTTTAAGCCCAGCCTGAACTACATAGTGAGACCTTGTCTCAAACAAACAACAAAAAAATGTCCCCCAAACTCTCATGCGTTCAAGAGCAGGGCTTTTGGAAGGTGACTGGCTCATGAGGATGTTATACTCTGCCGCAATCCACATGGCCCTTGAGTTCCCTGGGTGAAGGACTGCAGAAGGATGAGAAAATAAAGAAGAGACAAAGCTGGGGTGGAACCCTTACTCTCTGCATGGGAGGAAAGGAACTCGCTGCAGGGGGTTCATTTATCCCTTTTTAGCAACTTAACTTCACATGATATCCCATGCCCTAGCAACCCACTGTTCGGATTGCCTTGGGGCTGGGCTGAAGCAGCTTCTTCACCTGACTTATCCCAGGTGCTCTTTGTTCTTAGGATAGCCATGCCCCAGCCCTGCACGCGTGGTCCATTCAACAGGCTCCTGACAATACTCATCAGTAGATTAATGCACTGATGAGTTCATAACTGAATGTGTTGGGAGCTGATAGGAGGTGGTCCCTAAGGGCCTCGAAGGGTATATTCCCGTCCCTGCTTATCCTCACTCTCTATTTACTAGCCACGATGTGAGCAGCTTTCTCCTGAAGGTCCCTTCCACCATGCCATTTCTACCTTGGAGCTGGCAGGCCATGGACTGAACCAACCAAAACTGTAAGACAGAATGAATTTCTTCCCCTTTAAGTTGCGGGTATTGAGTATTTTGTGCTAAGGACAAGAAAGTGACTATATACTCTCACCATGCAGTCCAGGCTGGTCTCAAACTTGCCTCCTCCTCTGCCAGCCTCCTGAGAACTAGGCTTTTAGGTGTGCGTTACCTTGCCCAGCTCTCATTCCCATTTTAAGTCTCCCTGCTGTGTGATTTTTACAATGGTAATAAAAGTAATGGTAGGTTACTTTAGCACTTACACATGTGTTTGTCCCTTACCACTTGGGATTCCTCTCTTATCTGGGAAAAGTCCCTAACTTGGCTTCAGAGCAGTGGTCACTTCCCTGCCTTAGGAGGTTTGAGTTTTAAGATTCTAGTTTTGTTGTTGTTGTTGTTTTTGTGGCTCTGGTCTTTGCCGACCAGTCTTTCAAGGCCAGGCTGACTTTTTAACTTCCAAGCTCTTGGTGTGTTATCTTAATTTCACAACCTTGAAAGCTGGTTTACTGTTTAACTTCCAATTCCCTGATATGATTGTTAATTCCATAAAACTGAGTGTAGTGAATGCTATTTGCAGACTGCAGCGGGGAGAGAACCAGGCCTCACCAGGAAGGGATCCCCCCTGGAAACCATATCATTTTCATTGTTTTGTTGGGTTGGGTTTTATTCTCTTTTATTTTGTTTGATTATGTTAAATCTGATGGCAGGAGCAGCTATTTCAAAGATGGCAAGATATGTTATGGTAGCAATTTAGGATTTACTGTTGTCTTGTGTTGAAGTCCTTTATTGTATTCATTGTTTTTTTTATTGTTTCTATTCTATTCTGTTCTGTTTGATTTTTACTATGTCCAAAGGTATCTGTGGCTATTTGGAAGACAACAAAAGGCATTATGGTAACTATTGTTGATTTTGTAAGGTTTTAAAGTCCTCTATCACTTATACTGGTTTATTTTAATTGGTTTTATTCTGTTTTATTTTCCTTGATTTTAGCCTTTTTAAAATTAAAAAAACCTGAGTGTAGTTTAGCCCTCTTAGCAGGAACAGACAATTCAAGGTGAAGGTACAAGGCAAGGAAAGATTCTTGGAAAAGATCAGGACTTCTAAAAGAAATCATTTCTGTCCCTCCGCTATTTAACTGTAGCCTCCAAAACTTAAAGAAATGTAAGTCACCTAGTATGTAGCATTTTCTTGTGACTACTCTAGCTAGGCAATACAGAAAGCAATGTGGTAAACTCTAGTTATTCCCCAGTCCTTAATATTCATGTGCCAAGGTATAATGGAGGAGAGCCTTCACCTTTCAGTCTTAAGACTTTTTTTTTCAGCCCTGGGAACTGAACCCAGGGCCTTTGCACTGAGCTGTGTCCTCAGCCCACCTCAGCCTTCCAAGAGTGCTAGGGTCACAGGCATGTACTACCACACCCAACACATTTAAATTCTTATTAGAACCAATATAGCCAACATCATCTTGTACAAGGACCTAGGAAAATGTAGCAACAAAAATTAAAGAATGTAAGGAATGAACAGGTTTCTCTTAGTATAAACTTAAAGAACATAATGGAGGTGCAGTACTTGGGATCAGACCCAGGGGTACTCTGCTACTGAGCTATATCCCAAACCCTTTATTCTTTATTTTGAGACAGGGTCTCACTAAATTGTCCAAGCTGGCCTTGCACTGGTGATCCTCCTGTCTCAGTCTCTTGAGGCGCTGGTATTAAAAACATGTCCAGGAATGTGGCATGTAAGGAATGTGGAAGAACATTCTTAAACTTTGCATACCTTGCAGAAGGTGTAAAAATGCAGAGTAGAGGATCTGGGTGCAGTGTTGTACCCCTTTAATCTAAACTACATGGGAGGCTGAGGCAGGAGGATTCCCAAGCTCAGGGGTTTGGTGGTATACTGGGCATCATAGCAAAACTCCTCAAAAGAAATTTTAAGGGGTTGGGGATTTAGCTCAGTGGCATAAGTGCCTGCCTGGCAAGCCCAAGGTCGTAAGTTTGATCCCCAGTACCAAAAAAAATTTTTTTTAAAAAGAGTGGTGAGAACCTTTTTGCTTGTCTAGCAAGTGAGGCAGTTTCCATCCTACAGGACTTTTTTTTTTTCTTTGCAGTACTGAGGATTGAATCCAGGGCCTTTGTACTGAGTTACATCCCTATCTCTTTTTAATTTTCTTTATGGTGAGACAGGGTCTCACTAAGTTGCTTAGGTTGGGTTCCAACGTGCAGTCTCCTGTCAGCCTCCTGAGCACCGGAAACACAGGTGTGTGCCACCATGCCCAGATTAGTATTATTCACAGCAGAGAGACAGGGAAGCAACCAAAATGTCCCTTAACAGATGAATACACACACATACACACACACACACGTTGGATTTTTTAGTGGTGCTGTGATTTGAACCCAGGACCTGCTCCATGCTAGGCAAGCATTATGATGCTGAGCTACATCCCCAGCCTTTAAAAGAAATTTGTTTCTGGTACTGGGAATTGAACTCAGGACCTTGTGCTTGCCAGTAGGCACTATGCCACTGAGCTATACCACCAATCTCTTTATTTTTTATTTATTTATATTATTTTTTTATTGTCTTTTTGAGACAGGGTTTCACTATGTAGTTCAGGCTGGCCTTGAACTCACTTTTTTTTTCAAATTTTTTTATTTAAAGAAAAAAAATTAAATAGAAAAAAGAAAAAAAGTAGACTAATACACAATTCAAAAAAATTCACATCATAAAATCTCTAGTTGATACATTACATATTGTCATCTTAAAAATAGTTGTAAAAGTTACAAAATAAAAGCATAAAAAGTGGCTAGACACTCAAACATTGACAGGGCAAACTCTTCTGTTCAATGATCTAACAGAAATCTAGTAATATGGTCATCTATCTTACGTATTATACATACCATTATATCCTTTAGAGCACTTTCCTTTCCTTTCACCTTTACAGTATCTATTATACTTTTTGGATCTCATTATTCTGTCAGTTGAACTCACTTTGTAGCCCATGCCGGCCTCAAACTTGCAGTGGTCCTCCTGCTTCAGCCTGTTGAGTACTGGGATTACAGGTATCTGATTTTAAAAAGCTGAAGTCGTAGTTGCTAAGAATAGGCTGTTGTTCTCAGGTAAATGGTGAGGAAAGGGAATTGGGAAATGTAGCTCACAAGGAACAAACTGATTTATAAGATGAATAAATTTTGCATGTTTAATTTACAACATGGTGACATGAATCGCATTGCACTGAATGCTTGGAGTTTGCTAAGACAATAGATCCTTAATATCTCACCCATGCTAACTACATGAGGTCATAGATGTGTGTAAATTTATAGTAACCATTTACAAATGTACACATATATCAGGTTTTTTTTTGTTTGTTTGTTTTTGTTTTTGTCTTTTTGAGACAGGGTCTCCCTGTGCAGTTCAGGCTGGCCTTGAGCTCACTTTGTAGCCCAGGCTGGTCTCGAACTCACAACGATCCTCCTGCCTCAGCCCCCCTGGAGTGCTGGGATTACAGGCGTGAGCCACCACACCTGGTTTTAAAATGTACACATATATCAAATCATCACATTGCACTCTTTAAGTCTGTGCATTTTTTTTGTAGTTTTTTTTTTATTTAAAGAGAAAAAAAACAGGAAAAAGGTAGAAATATTACAGAATTTCAAGAAAAGAAGGTAAACAGTAAGAAATCACTAGTTGATAAATTACGTATTGTTCTTTTAGAAATAGTTGTTCAAGTTACAAAATTAAAGCACACAAAGTGGACACTCAAGCAGTAAGACTGCAAACAGATCTGTTCAACAATCAAACAAGAACCTAGAAATATGGTTATCAATCCCACTAAGTCTATACATTTTTTTTAGGTGCTGGAGATGGAACCAGAACTTTGTGCACCTAGGTAAGTGTTCTACCACTGAGCTACACCCTAACCCAGTATATAGATTTGTTATTTACCAGTGACACCATAACCAAGCTGTGGGCAGGGGAAAATGATGCTGGAAAGTAGCTAAGTCTACACAAAAGACTGGGGTTGAAACCTTATCTCACACTATATATAAAAATGAACTCAAAATGGATCAAAAACTCACTTGTAGGACCTATTGCTATGAAACTCTTTAAAAAAATAGGAGAAAACGCTTGATTCTGGATTTGGAAATGATCTCTTAAATATGACATCAAATGTACAGGCACCAAAAGGCAAATAAATGAGTTGAATCTCATTAATATTAGAAATTGTATCCATCAAAGTTCAGTAACAACAGTGAGAAGGCAACCCACTGAATGGGAGACACTAATTACAAATAAAGGTCTATCTGATGAGGTGGAATATGGGGTGCATAATACAGAACACCTGAAAATTCAAGAACAACAAAAATATTTAAATATGGAAAAGGACTTAATCTTACCAAAGGCATCCAGACCATAAGTTCATGAAGAGATGCTCAACTCACTAAATCTTAGGTGATCTGACATCAAAACTATCCCAATGATATCTATCACTTTACCCCAGCGATGATGATCAGTACCTGAAAAACAAAGAAAAGAAAGGCCCAGCGTGGTGGCTCACGCCTGTCATCCCAGCACTCAGGAGGCTGAGGCAGGAGGATCGTTGTGGGTTCAAGACCAGCCTGGGCTACAAAATGAGCTCAAGGCCAGCCTGGACTGCATAGTGAGACCCTGTCTCAAACACACACACACACACACACACACACACACACTCACTCACATGAAAAGAAAAGGTGGTGAGAATGTGATGAAACTGCAAACCTTGCGTATTACTGGTGTAAAATGTTGTAGCAGGTTTGGAAAACAGTGTGATAGGTCCTCAAAAAATGAAACAATTAACAAATGATTCAGCCATTCATTTTGTACGCATCCAAATATACAAGAAAGAGGGACCCAGAGGTGTTTATATACCGATGTGAACCCCACCATTCTTGGCAATGAGTTGTTTGAAACACGGCCCCACGCGTTTATTTTGAGTTTGCCTGCCTTGTTTATTTCTCCAAATTGTGACCATTTACTAGTCATAGAACAAACCCTGCAGAGCTGCAAAGACCCCAAGCCCCTACTACCCTTCAGAGCTTCCTTACGCAGAAACTCCCTGCCAGGCTGCTGAGCAGGATCACCCAGCCAGCGAGGTCCGCGCTGCTGCTCCCAGCCTTGGACAGCGCTGTCCCTGCACACCCCGGGAGGACCTCCTCCAGCCACCAGCGCTCTCCCGGCCTGCAAAGCGCTGCCCAAATCGAACCCGGGTGCTACCGCCACCTCGTGGCCACACCCTTTTCCTTACTCAGACAACCAGTCACTGGAGCACGCTACACACAGGTTTGTTCTTTTCCACATTTTTATATCTGATCCATTTGACGTTTATCGTTGTATTGGGTATAAGATATACCTTTAATATCCTCTTTTCCCAGATGGTTAAACAGTTCTTTTAGTACCTTTCATTATAATCTGTACAGTGCATTTGTGCCTCCTCGATCCGAAACACTGTACATTTATAAACTAAATTTCCATGGGAACCAGGTGTGGTGGCACATACCTGTAACCCCCAGCACCTGGGAGACTGAGGCAAAAGGATCTCCATGAGTCCCAGGCCAGCCTGGGTTACATAGAAAGACCCTACCGTAAAACAAAAACACACCCAAAAATAAATTTCCTTGTGTTCTTGGGTCTATTTCCTGTTGATTTGTCAGTACCATATCACGGTGGTTTCATAGTATGTTTTTATTATTTTTATTTACAGGTATTTACTTATTCATGGTGATACTAGGCATTGAACCCAGGATCTGTGCACTGAGCTACATCCCCAGCCCTATTTATTTTTAATTCTGAAAACAGGGTCTTACTATCTTCTCCAGATGGGACTCAAACTTGCCTTCCACCTTGCCTCAGCTTCCGGAGGAGCTGTGATTATAGGCGCTGGCCAACAGTATATTTATGTTTTTAATATCCGTAGGCCATCATCGCTTTCATTTTTCAGGGTTTTCCTGGTTCCCCCCATTTCAATTTTGGTAACACGAGCCTAACTCCATAAAAATCTTTTGACATCTTTATTGGGATTATGTCACATTTCCAAATAACCCTTGAAGAATACTCAGTAACACTGGTGGTATTTTTAAGTGTCAGATATGTGGTCCCAGGCCACTGTAGTAAAATCACAAAAATTACAAAAAACAATCACAAAAAACAAAAATCACAAAAAACAGAAATGTGTTTTCAAAAAAAATTACAACAAATACAATTGCATTGAAAAATGCAACACAGTCAACCATTAGAGTTCAGTATAATGTTCAGATAAATTAAGGGCCACAGAACCCAGCTGTGTTGATGCAGGCCTATAAACTCACTGAGGCAGGAGGACATGCTCAAATTCTGTGATTAGCAATTTAGGGAGACCCTGTCTCAAAATTAAAAGAAAACAAAAAGGGTACCTCAGTGCAAAGGCCCTGGGCTCAATCCCCAGTACCAGGAAGAAAAAAAAAAAAAAAGGAGATTGGAGGTACAGAATTTAAGGTAAGAAATCCAGTAAATAAAATCGATTTTCAGCCTTGCATGGCGGTGCACCCCTTTAATCTCAGCACTCAGGAGGCTGAGGCAGGAGGATCACCATGAATTCAAGGTCATTTTGGGCTAGTCAATTCAAAGCTAGCTTGAACTTCATAGTGAGACTTTGTCTCAATGACAACAATGACAACAAACCAAAACAAAAATAAAACCTATTTTCTTTTTTTGGGCCCTGGTGCAGAGTAGACCAGTGCTGTACCCATTGAGCCACAAAAATACATTTCCAAGAAAAACTTCAAATTTATAAAAAGAATCAGTACCATGCAAACTCAAAGAATCAATTATTAAAGTTTAGTAGAGTCTCCAGATAAAACAAATTAAGTGCGCGGCGGGGGCGGGAGGGGGCCGCTGGGGATTTAGCTCAGTGACTCAAGCACTTGCCTTGTAAGGTGCAAAGATTTGAGTTTGATCCCCAGTACCAAAAATAAAACCAACCAAACCCAAAACAAACAAACAAACAAAAAAACAAATAAGGGAAAATAAAGACTGTTAGAGTAGACTGGAAGCCAAACTATGCTAGACACTAGCGGATGACCAGTTGAAGACTCGGTGTAGGTGCTCCAGGAACACGGGTGATACTCCACAGCAGCCTTACCCAGCATCCCGTGGGGCGGGACCCATAGGCCCCACCGGCCCCACCCCAACCTGTCCTCCCGGTCTGCGCCGCGTGTGGGCGTGGTCCCAGCTCAGCTCCACCCCGGAAATGCCCCCAGGCCTAGCTCTGAGCTCAGATTGGGCATCTGGATTTATTTTTGCCTCCTGTTCTGAGGCAACAGGTTTCCAGACACACACACACACACACACACACACACACACACACACGAAGAAAATTAGAATTTCTGCAGGATGTGACTGTCTTCTGGAATTCATTTTCCATTTCAGGGGACACAGACTTGATGTATCTGACATCAAGCAAGTTGGGAGTTTTATTTTTCCCTATACTACTAGGAAGATCATCATAAGTTCACAGTGACACCTGGACTACACAGGCGTTTGAAGAGACAAGAAGCCAGGTGTGGTGGCGTACATCTGTAATCCCTGCACTTGGGAGGCTGAGGCAGGATGATTGCTGTGAGTTTGAAGCCAGCCTGAACTATATAATGAGACCTTGTTTTAAAACAAAAGAAAGAAAGAAAGAAAGAAAGAAAGAAAGAAAGAAAGAAAGAAAGAAAGAAAGAAAGAGAAAGGAAAGAATGAAAGAAAGAAAAGAAAAGAAAAGAAAAGGAAAGGAAAGAGAAAATTTCCAAAGGGAAAGGTGGGGGCGGGGTGTAGCTCAGTAGTAGCACTCTTGCCTAGCAAGGCCTTGATTCAATCCCCAGTACCAAAAAAAGAAAATAAAAATCTCTTCCACAGCAAGCTTTGTGAGCTGTTCACTAAAGAAAGGTAGTTTCTGGCATCCGAGCATTTGATTATTTTGGTGGGGCATCCGGCCTCACAGACCCAGCCACTGTAGCAAGTTCCCTGACAATTAGGTGAAGGCTGGTCCAGAAGGCTCTTTTAGTCCTTTCCTTCAGTAATGAATGTTCCATCTGAGATTTCGACTTTGTTTCTGATGCTCTTTATATTTGACACATTCCATTTGGGTAGAAATTTAGGAGCTGGACATGGTGGCACATGCCTGTAATCCCAGCACTCAGTAAGCTGAGGCAGGAGGATCACCATGAGTTTAAGGCCAGCCTGGCTACATACAGAGTTCAAGGCCAGGCTGAACTACATGAGACTGTATCTCTAAATAAATAGTCTCCATATGTAGCCCATGTTGGCCGTGAAGTCAAATCTCCTTCCTCAGCTTTTGGAGTGCTGGGGTTTCAGGTGTCACCGACACTTCTGGCTTTAAAGGTATACACTTCTGATCCTCGAGCAGTCTTGGGTGATGTCATGGGTGACCATCGGGGCTGCAGCTGCTTGATGACTCGGTGGTGCTTCATCAGCGCAGTGTAATCAATACTAATCGAAGTGCGTTCCTGGAGAAAAGTGAGTTATTGCTTCTCTCCTGGTTTGTAAATGTTGCTGCTTGTGGGTTGTCACTTTTTATTGTTAGCAACCACACAGTAGATGGTGAAAATGATTTTAACCACTCCGTGTGGATTGCACAGAGTCGCGCATGGCCTTGGATGCCTGCCTGACTGAAATCAAGCTTGTAGCCTGAGGAATTTGCTCAGAGATGCCTCAGTCTGGACATTTTCAAATCAGAGAAGTCAGTACTTCAGGCTGCTTGCATCCTGGGCTTGGGTGATAAAAAACTGACAAACAACCTCCAGTCTCATCATCCAGAATCGTCCTGCTGATTTGATTGTAAATATGTAAAACTTTGATGGCCACAGCACCTGCCTGGCAAGCATGTGCTCACGAGTTCAATCTCTTGTACCACCACCACCAACACCAACACCATCACCACCAACAACAAAACTTACTTGATTTTTTTCCCACAGTCTTGAGGATTGAACCCTGCCTCTTCACACTGAACTACATCCCCAACCCTTTTTTAATTTTTTGAGACTGGGGCTAAGTCTTTGAGTTGCCCTAAGTTTCTGATTTGAACTTGTGATCTTCCTGCCTCAGCCTGCCAGAGTGCTAGGATTACAGGTGTGCACCGCCACACCCAGCTGAACTTTATGTACTGATTTGTCTGTGGTGTGTGCGTGCATGCGTCTGTGTGTGTCTGCATATGTGTGTGTACTGACAACTCAGGGCCTTACACATGCTAGGCATGTGCTCTGCACTGGATACTGAATTTTACTGTCTTACTAAACCTTGTTACAAATTATAGTTTTTACATAGCTTAATGGCTTTCCTGAAGAAATTATACTCTACCTCTGCAGTAGTAACCAGAAGCAGTAAAATCATACTTTTTTTACTAGTCCTAAATGGCATATAAATTTTTTTTCTTCTTTACTAATCACTGATCTGACTGTCATACATTTCACATGACCCAGTCTGTCTTCCTTCTTTTCAGCAGCTGGCAGAGGCATTGTGTTGAATGATTTAAGAATCTATAAACTAAGCATGTAATCCCAGCACTGGTGAGGCTAAACCAGGAGAATTGCTGTGAGTTCAAGCCCAGCCTGGGCTGCACAGAGACAATCTGTCTCAAACAACAAAACAACAACAGCAGCAGCAGAAAGGAAGGAAGGAAGGAAGGAAGGAAGGAAGGAAGGAAGGAAGGAAGGAAGGAAAGAAGGAAGGAAGACTTTAAAACGTGATTATAATTACAGAATGTATTCAGTTTTTAAAAATTCCTTACAAAGAAGTGGATTTGGGGCTGGGTGTGTAGCTCAGTGAGAGCCTGCTAGCCTGGCATGCATAAGGCCTCGGGTTCAGTCCCCAGAACTGCATGAAAAAAAAAACAAAAGAAAAATTGAGTTTGATTACTATAGTGTATTTCTGTTTCATAATCTATGGCAGTTAGGTGGTACTATCTTAGCAAATTACCACAGATTGTTTGGCTTAACTTTATTTTTTCCATGTTGTGGAAGCTTAAATTAAGAGATTTGTTTTGTTTTTGTTTGTTTGCTTACCTGTTTTTCCAGTGCTGGGCTTGGAACTCAGGGCCTCAAGTGTGCTAGGTAAGTGCTCTACCATTCAGCTAGTTGCCAGTGCTTTCTGTCTGTTGGCCTTTTCCTTCAGTTCTAGGGATTAAACCTAGACCATTCACACTGAACTATGTTCTCCAGCCCTTTTTCATTTTGAGAGGTCTCACCAAGTCACGAAATTGCCCAGGCTGGACTCAAATATGTGATCCTTCTGCTTTTGCCTCCCAGAGTTCTGGGCTTATAGGTTTGTCCCACCACGTCCAGTACTGTCCGTTCTTTATAAGTTACAATTGTGAAAATCAAATCTCACAATTTCATCTAACCCTCATTTCCTCTGCAAGGTTCATTTACCTCTACAAAGTGCTCACGGATGTTAGGGCTCTGGAATAGGGACATTGCAGGCACAAAATTCACTCCATAGAATGCTTTCTTTTTTCCTGCATCTTGGTGACATTTTAAAATTAATTTTGTAATTGCTTTATCACCTCAAATAAATAGCTCATTTTGAAGAATTACCACTTTTCCTATCATATAACCATTTGAGGCTTGTGACTATTTTCCTGTTGCTAAAATTGAATTCCCAACATGATTTTGTTAATTAGCATTTTTATGATTTTTCATTTATAAATATCTAATTTTATTACAGCTTTGTTTACTGAGGTAAAATTGAGAGCACAAATTGTGAATATTTAGGGTGTATAGCATGATGTGAGATTATATAAATGTCTATAAATTATTACTACAATGAAATTAATATGCCATTACCTCAAATACTTACCTTTTGTTCTTTGGTGTCATGAGACACCTTCCACTGTTTCAACAGATTTCGAGTATGTATATTTTATTATTAACTATACTTATAATACTGTAGATTAGGTTTTAGATACTTATTCACCTTAGAGCTTTGTTGTGGTTTAGATCTGGGTGTCCCTCAAGCCTCATGAGTTGAAAGGTGATTGATTTAAGAGGGTGCTATAGTCATCAGCGGATTTGTCCAAAATGAGTTCCTAGCACACTTTTACAGTGCAGAGGTGGGGCCTGGCTAGAGGCGGGCCACAGGGTGTGTGGTCTGAATGGTTAACCCTCCTGCTTCCCTCTCTGCTTCTGGGTTGCCCTCCTGTGAGTTGCTTTCCTTTTGGCCAGGCTCTTCCACCATGTGGGTTCTGCATTTGATCCTGTCACCCATGGACTGAAACTCCTGAAACTGAAATAAAATAAACCTGTGGTCCTTTAAATTGTGGGTGTCAGGAATTTTGTCCCAGCAATGAAAAAGTGACCAAGGCTCATTCACAGTTTTCTAATCTTTTATTTTTTTCTTTTGTGGTACTAAAGGTTGAACCAATGGTGTTTGCACTTCTACATTTCTATTTTTAATTTTCATTCTGAGACAGGGTGTCTCTACGTTTCACAAGCTTGTACTTGGGATCCTCCTGCCTTTAGCCTCTCAAGAGTGCTGGAATTATAGGTTTGCATCACCACATGGATCCTTTGATTGATATCTCCCTTTTCCTCCTTAATACCTGGCCACTATTTTCTTCTTTGCTTCTGAGTTCAGGTTTTAGAAGCCATATATAAGTGAGAGACTGCAGTTTTTCCTCTTTTTTTTTTTTGGTACTGGGAATTGAACTCACAATCCTGCACTTGCCAGGCAGGCATTCCTGCCACCAAGGTATATCCCTGGCCCAGTTTTGCCTTTCTTTAGCCTATTTCACTTAGCATAATGTCTTCAGGTTCATCCACGTTATCATGACAGGATTTCCCAGGTACTTATGACACTGAGGCAAGAGGATTTGGAGTTCAAGGCCAGCCTGGGCAATTTGGTTAGATCCTGTTTCCACAAAAAAAAAAAAGGAAAAACCCTAAAGGACTGGGGATGTAGCTCGGCACTCCATGAGTTAAACATCCACTAGCAAAAAACTGTACAGCAAAATATGAAGATCTGCCAGTATCTGTCAATTCAATAGATCCATAAAATGTGTAATGATGTATAAATACAAATATTGACAACATATGTTGGCAAGTCAGTGTTGTAAGTAACTGTTAATTCCACCCACTGAAAACCATAGCAAAAATGATAAAGGGAATAGTAAGCTTAGAACTATTGTTGAATATATGAAGACTGCGTGGTGTCAGTGCTATTTCACACTGTAGTATGAGAGGCCTTGAATTTATGATAAGACCTGTGGAATCAAAAGAAATACATATTTGAAGAAGAAAAAAGCTTTCAAGTTTCGCAAAAAGGATCAGTTCAGCCCGGGGATATAGCTCAGTGGCACGTGCATCTGCGTGGCAAGCACAAGGTCCTGAGTTTGCTTCTGGGTACCAAAAAAAATGCTATCAGTTCGTTGGAAACAGAATCAACTATGTATGAAGAGTTTTAGCATGGGTATGGTGGTACATGCCAGTAATCCCAGCACTCCTGGAGGCTGAACCAGGATCACAAATTCAAAACTAGTCCGGGCTATGCAGCAAGCTCCAGGTCAGCGTACACGACATAGTGAGACACTGTCTCAAAACAGAACAAAACACCGAAGTCTAAAGACTGGATTAAGTCTGCAATCTCATGTAATTGACACAGAAGACTCTTGGGTTCAAGGCCAGATTGGGCAATTTATTCTCAAAATAAAAGAATGGGTAGGAGTGAGCGTCTCGGGGCTCCAAACTTGGTACCTGGGGGTGGGGAAGCATTCAGGAGGTTGAAGCAGAGGCATCACCCCGAATTCGAAGCCAGCTTGTAAAGACTGCCTCCAAAAAACAAAACGGATTGGTAATAGGCCAATTAATGCACTTACAAAGTTATCAGTAGGGCAGAGTTACTGAGCTGCTGCAGGGACACAGGTGGAGGCAGAAAAGACATCGAGGGCAAACCACGGGAGAGTCCTCACCTCCAGCCTCGCCTTCCGGCTTATACCCCAAGGAAACCGTGCGAGGGGGCCAGGTTCCCCCTCCAACTCCTCTCTGGCTAGGGGCCGCGGTCCCGCTCGGGACAGCATTTGACTTCAACCGTGACCTCTGACCCTATTCCTCCCTTAATATCCTGCTCAGCGTTAAACTTTGGGTGCACTAGCAACCGCTCGGAAATCATCCACAGCTCCCCTGCCTAAACGCTTCCACCACAGCCGACCCCACCCCGCAGTGGATACTTCCGGCCCAGACCTCGGAAGCGGAAGTGACGTCAACCTCTCACTTCTGTCTTTTCCGGTCTAGCTCCGCGCGGTGAAGTTCCTTTTTTTCCCTTAGTGGCGGTTAAGCTAAATAAATCAGTTTCAGTGAGGCGAGGTAAGGAGACCGGATGGGCGGCGGGAGGGGACGGTAGGAGTCCGAATGTGGCCAGGGTCACCGCGCAGCCTCCTTTGAAAGACCAGGTACGCTCCGTTCGTGTCCGCTGGGGCCGCCGGACGGCCGGGTCCCCAAGGCCGCTGGGCCGTCGCCGCCGAGGTCCCGCAGGGGACCGTTTGGGAATCATTTCGAAGGGCGTTTCTTTAGGATCTTTTCAATATAGAGCTTGCCTCCTCAAAACCCTCTAAAGTAATCTTTCTGAAGTTTTTGTCACTAGGAAGTGAACTTCCGGCTGAGAGCGCGTCAGCCTCCGACCTGGCGATTCCGGCGCGTCCCGGTGAGCACTTGCTGGCAGTCGGCTCGAGAGGGCTTTTATCCCTCGGTTTTTGAAGGGAAATGTATGTTCTTTTTTATGTAGCCTTTTTTGCATGAGCCGTATTTACTTTTGACAGGTGACATTTAGAAGAAAAAACTGCTTTCTTAAGTGGCCTGGGTGTTCAGAGTGCTTGCTACACGTAGCTTGTGCCTAACGCACGTCACGTCACCAAGGGACAAAGAGGACCCAGCTTCTCCATGGAGCTTCAGAATGGGCTTCTAGGAAGGAAGTGGGGAATTTTTACGACATACAGTTTGCTTTTTTCCTGGAAAAATACATTTTTTTTTTAAGGGGGACTGACTTTTATTTTTCCTCGTGTGCTGAGGAATGAACCTAGAGTCTCGCGTTTCAAGCTCCCACAGAGCTTCATTCCCAGCCCGTGGTGAACTATTAGATATGATGCAAATTGCAGAAGTAATACTTGCTTTTCTTTTGTTTTTTTATTTTTGCCTGGGAGTTGAACCCAAGGCTTTCACATTGACCTACATCTCGAGCTATTTATTTATTTATTTATTTATTTATTTATTTATTTATTTATTTATTTATTTATTGAGACATAACCTTTCTAAATTGCCTAGACTGAACTTCAACTTGTTCTTCCTGCCTCAGCCTCCCAGAGTGCTGGGATTACAGGCATGGACCATCACACTTAACTAGTACTCGAGTTTTAGATGCTTGGTAATGCAGGTTCTATAAACACATTGTCTTATTAAAGCCGCAGTACAACCTCAGTGGGATGGATGTGGCCTGTAGTTCCAGCAACTCTGCCATTTGAGGTAGGAGGATGACAAGTCGGGACAATATGTTTCACAAAGGAGAAAAAAACCACAATATTATTGAGTCGAGAAAACAGAAAATATTACTATCTGTATGTAAAGAAAAAAAAAGAAAACTCCATTGTTCCAGAATATGTTTTTGTATCTAATAGTTTCATGTGTTACCATTGTTGGTTGTAGAACTGTTTTAAAAAATAGTTCTTTCTCCCTTATACATTGTCTTTTGTGTGGGGCTGTGCTAGGGATCCAGCACAGAGCTTTTGGGCATGTATAAGTGGTCCATCACTCAACTATACCCAGACCTGTGTTGTCTTTTTGAAGAGCTCTTTTTTTGTTTATAGAATCACCCTTTTTTTTTCTTTTTTAATATTTCTCAGTGTTATTGGTGCTGGGGATTGAACCCAGAGTTTTGCTCAGCCTAGGCAAGTGCTCAGTCACTGAACTATACCTCCAGCCTCTTCATATTCTGCTATTTAAATGTTTCCTCCATTTCTTGTGTTTACTACCTGAATTGTTGATTAAAGCATGGTGAAAAAATTCAGTGTAGTTGCTCTCAGGGTGCTTGTAAATAAATGGAGGAGGCTGACCTAACCAAGGAGAGATATATTATTACAAATTGGCAAGGACCTGAAAGTAGAGGATAATAATAATGTTTAAGTGGGCATAAGGAAGCAAAGAAGAGTAGTGATAAGCCAAGGCCAAAATGTCCATTCAGAATTAGAGCAAGGGACAAGTCGAATGAATTGGCTGAAATGGCACAAGGATTACTCCCAGGTTGGGCCCTGGGATCATTTTCTGTGTTTGGGCAGGAAAAAAAACTGAGAAAGGATTATGCTGTTTAGTATGTAACTGACAGGAAAACTAAATGTTGTCCAGCAAAATTATGTAAATCAAGATAAATTATAGGCCCATAATCCCAGCTAGTTAAGATACTGAGGTAGGAAGATGGTGAGGTCAAGGTCAGTCTGTATAATGTAGTGAAACTGGATCCCAGAACAGAAAATATGGGATAAAACATGAATGTCTTTAAAAATCATGAGCAGGATATTGATTTGAGGAATTAAAATGAGTAGCAGAGTGTTAAGAAGTAAGTTCACTCTGAACATTTCACTTCTGTTAATTATCTCCTATATTTTTATCCAGTCAGAACCTGAATTGTTTTATTTTTCCCCCAGTCAGCCTTGGTTGTCTTTTTTTTTTTTTTTAATTTTAATTTTTGTTACCGGGGATCAAACTCACGACCTTGTGCTTGCCAGCCTGGTGCCTATGCTGCTGAGCTAAATCCCCAGCCCCAGCCTTGGTTGTCTTATTACTATCCAAACCAGTCCTTGATTTCCATGAATGTCTAAAGCAGTGATGGTGAACCTTTTAGAGTTTTTAATGATAACAAATAGCCCATTGATGCACGTGTGCCATAGGTTTGCCACCACTGGTCTAGAGTGACCACTCCTGGGTCATTCCTTATAGACTGGTAATTGCTTAGTGAGCTGAAGTCACTTCTATGGGAAATAACCAGAAAACTCACCTGCTGAAGGATCCATGTGACTTGGCAATGTCCATGTTCTTTGTTGGCCACTTAAGAGTCCCAAGAGCTGAGTGAATATAGTGACGTGTTGATGTGAGTTCCAATGAAGTTGTTGAGTGTGTGCATGCTTATTGGTGGAGCAATCTGAAAAATTGTTGGAGGCATCTCCTGGCTTTGTACATGTGCGTGCTTTGTCATACAAAAGTAATGCACGTTCGTGTAATTGCACATTGTTTTGTATTGCAGTGTTGTATGTAACAACCCTGCAGTTGGAAACAACCCAACTTTGGGTCAGCAGAATAGTGGGTAAATTGTCATGTATTTGTGGAAGACTAGCAATGATGGTGAAGCTTCTAGAGCTTTCAATGATAAAAACAGCCCATTATGGCATGTGTGCCATAGGTTCACCACCACTGCTCTATAATAAGTAGAATAAATGAGAGGTAGATTTTTAAAAAATGGATGAACTTTAGTTTTTTGGTGTAAAGAAGGATGGTGTTTCCCTTTGTAATTTAGGCAGGTCTTGAGCTCATTGTATAGCCCTGGCTGGCCTCAAAATCCTAGCAACCCTGCCTCAGCCTCCTCCTTAACACAGGGATTACACACCCAGTTTGAACTTTGCAAGTTTTGCGTGAAAGAAGCTAGACGCAAAAGGCAAGGATTTAGACCTTCTTGGCTAATGCACGTATTTGTTCTCTGTTGCTGCCAACAGTCAGTGGATTAGAATACTGTTTGTTTGGGTCAGAACTGCAGGCCTAGTATAGGTAGTGCCTCTGGTTAGGCCCCCATCTGATTGTGGTCATGCTATGGGTTGGGTTGCAGTCTCATATTGCTTGACTGGGGAAGATTAGGGAAGAATATTTCTATGCTCAGGGGATGGACAAAATTCATTTCCTTAGAGCTGTTAGAACTTCCTGGACACTGTCAGCTAGAGGGTGACCTTAGCTCCTAAAGAGCGCCTGCAGCGCTTGCCACCAGACTAGGTGACTTCATTAAGCCAGCTAGCCCAGTTTCATCACCCCAGGAAGGCCAGCACCATCTATGCAGGCAGGTGGAGATCCCTAGTGTCAGAGCGGAAGGTAGCAGCCTTGCTGTAGTTGCAGCCTTGCTGTATTTACAGCCTGCTGTAAGGCAGGGATGTTTGCTGTGTTACTCTGGGCCAGATGATTGAAATTGTTAGGCAGCGTTAAAACTGCTAACCACAGTTGGTGGATTAATGACTAGAGGAAAGCAGGGCACCAGTGTAGGTAGAAGACCTGAGAGTGCGTGGTGTCTTCTTTAGAGAGCTGTGACAACATCTTCTGGGGTACCCTTCAGCCAGCTGAGCTGAGTAGGCAGGTAGGCCAAGGGAGTTTAGGGTACCACATGGGTCACACTACCTGCACCTCAAGTGTCTGCATCTGTAGGGTTGTGGGGAACAAGAATCTGGGGCCCAGGGTATCAAGGGTAGATGCACAAAGTGCATCAGCATGTGTATGCAGTGCACAGTGTCTGTCATGAAGGAAACAAGCCAACAGCATGTTTGCACATGGGTAGGGGGGTCGTGTGGTGACAGTGACTGGTGCAGGGCCTCTCGATCATCTGGGTCATGTTCTAAGAGAAACAACTTAGTACTCAGAGATCAGTGCAAGACAAGGGGTACCCTGGAGGTCTAATGGGAAGTTGGGAGGCACCTGGGATGCTCATCCAACCAGTGTGGGAAGTGAGAGGTGGGGAGACCTGGGGGCTGTGTCTATTAAATTTCATGTGTGTTACTGTTAGGCTTGATGACCGGGGAGCACTGAGATGTCTGTGTGGCTTACCCAAGTGTGGTGTTTCTTGGGCCCTGTCTTTTGTTTAGGATGAGCCTGGCTAAAGGAAGGGAAACAGTCACTCTTTTTCGTTTCATCATGTGATGGTCAGCACACAGTAGTCAGAGTCTGTGAACTTGAACCATTCACTTGATCCCATGGGACTGTCCATGTAGCATGAGCCTAGGGATGGTGTTGCATCATGGCTTGTGACTGGCGCAGGTCCTTTGGTGTAATACTCCAAAGGACTTATTTTTGACTGCCTCCTGACTTACAGAGGCATGAGTAGCAGTGCCCTGCTATATCTTGTTGGGTTTATGACCCAGAGCGTAATGGGCAGCTAAGGATAGGAGGTCAACAGGCTTATGGTCTGGGAGAGAAGAGCCTGGTAGGTGTCCTGTCATTTCTTCTTTTGATGGTAAATACCAGGAGGTCAAAAGGGAGAATCTTTTGCATTAGAAGCCATGGAGTAACAAAGAGCCATTTTGCTGGGCATGGTGGCACATGCCTGCAATCCCAGCACTGAGGCCAAGGCAGGAGGATCACTGTGAGTTCAACACCAGCCAGGGCTACACAAGCAAACTCAAGGCTAGCCTGAACTACATGATGACAGTCTGTCTCAAACAAACAAAACCAGCGCCTCCTTAAGTGGTCCAGAGAGTCCTAGACTCTGTCATAAAGTAGGGTTTTACTTTTTATTTAATTTTTAATTAGGTTGTTTTGTTATTGAGCTGAGGTCACATTGCCCAGGCTGGCAACTGGCCTCAAGCAGACAGCCTGCCTCAGACCCCTAACCTGGGACTACAGACATGTTCAGCTTTTGTTGTTAAGGCACTAATAGGAGTCCCTGTTGCTTTGATCTTGCATATAAAATATATGAGAGATGTGTTGCCACCAAAAACCCAAGTAGTATTTTAAGCTATCTGAAATTTTATATCCTTGATGAATGTGTCAGTTTAGTGTCCTTGTAGAAGGATGTTACTGCAGAAGGTGTCATTAAAATCGTTTTTTTTTTTTTCCTTTTCTTCTTTGGTGGTACAGGGGATTGAATCCAGGTAGCACTGAGCTACTTCTCCAGCCATTTTTATTTTGAGGCAGGGTCTCACTAAGTTGTCCAGCTTGGCCTCAAACTTTCTACCTTGACCTGCCTAAGAGCTGGGATTACACGGTGCACCACTGCACCCATTAAGATCTTTTTTTGGGGGGGGGGGCTGGGGATTTAGCTCAGTGGCATAAGTGCCTGCCTTGCAAGCACACGGTCGTGAGTTCAATCACCAGTACTGATTTAAAAAAAAAAATCTTTTTTTAAAAAATATTTATTCATTTATTTATTTGGGTACTGGGATTGAGCTCATGACCGCGTGCTTGCAAGGCAGGCACTTATGCCACTGAGCTAAATCCCCAGCCTGATTTTTTTTTTTTTCAAAGACTGTATGATGACAGATCTGTTGGGTAGTCTGGAGAAGAAGGTCTTTTGTTTGTTTTTTGAAGCAGAATTTTCCTATGTAGTCTAGGCTGTCATGAACTCGTGATTCTCCTACCTCAGCCTCCTGAATGCTAGGATTGTGTGTGCCACTGTGCCAGGCTTATTGTGTCCTTTTTGAAGGTCCATCAAACTAAGCCAAGAGCTTACTGAAACAGTCACTGAAGAAGAGACTCTTAGCCAATGTTATAATAGTAATGTTTACAATGTTGATTGCATGGAGCCAGTAATTTCATTAATGCTGCTTTTGGGGCCTTGATGGATGCGATTACTGCATTATGACTGTAGTAATCCATCATGAAGGGCCTTCTATATTTTTATTATTTTTAATTTTTTTTAATTTTTTGCATTATGGAAATTGAAACCAGGGCCTTTGCACTTGGCTACATCCCTCATATCCATTCCCCCCATTATTGAGACAGAGTCTCACTATAAATTGCCCAGGCTGGGCTATTTGGGGGTCTTCCTGTCTCTGCCTTCCATAGTTCTGGGATTACAGGAATGCTTTGCAATACCTGGCTTATTTTCAGATTTAAGAACAGGCAAAATCAGGTTGGCAAACGGAGATGCAGTTGATATAATCCCTCTTTCATTAACTGAGTTATTTGTATAAGTTTTAACCCTTGAGGGCCTGTTTTAACTTATATTAAATGTTACTGTTCTTTGCAGTGCCAGGCCCTGGATCTTAGACATGCTAGGGAAGTGCTCTACCATTGAGCTGTATCTATGGGCAAAACTTCTTTCTCATCTTTATGTCAAATCTATCTTAATTGGAGGGCTAGGGATCTAGCTCATTGGCAGAGCACTTGCCTGGCAAGTGTGAGGTCCTGAGTTCAATTACTGGTACCCCAACCAAAAAAAAAAACAAATCTTATTTGGGAATCCATGGGTTCAGTTTTATCAAGCCAATTTCTAAGTGTCAGAGTCTTACTTTATATTGTTGTATTAGAGTGTTACTTGATATGGAATGTTTTAGGACAGTTAGTTCTACAGGAAATTAAAGCAAAGCTTCAGTTAGTGTGAGACATGCTTTATGTTTTTTCTATATTTACCATTGTAAGATTTCAGGGGACACAGTGATTATTGGAACCCTCAGATTGAATACTTTACTTAGCGTTTCACCAAATGTTAAAGTTAACTTAAATACTTTTTATTCTTCTTCCTCTGTGTCCTGTGCTTTGTTTTTAAATCACTAAGTAATCTGAGACTGGCAGCACTGTTAGCTTGGCATTTGCTCAGCACTCGGTGTGTATAAAGGGTAAAGTGTGCCCCCCCCCCACCCCACTGGCTGCCTTAGGCCCAGGTTTTTTGTTTTCCCCTTTTTATTGTAAAAATCACCTGAAATGGTGGTTCTTGATTTCTGTCTCTTGCTAATAAAGGGGAGAAGAGAACAGGAAGGAGCTTCCTGCTTTTATTGTGGATGCCACTCAAGCATACACCCAAGTGCCTTTAGGTTGTTGAGGTGTCCAGACTTTCCTTTCTTTTGTGAAACTGTTAGAGTTGCTTGAATCATTAGGTGGCTGAAATTCCTTTTTGTCTTGTTGGGTACTTCCCTGACAAGCTCCTGGTAGTCCTGCTGGCCTCTGTCCTGAGAGTGGTTTCCCTCCTCTCAGCTGTAGGTGTTGCCTCCCTCTCCATTGTATCCTTGTGGACCTCTTTAGGGCCTGGGGAGGATAGAAGGGAGGCAGCAGCACAGGGGTAGCAGACTTTAGCCTACAGCGTCGCCAACCCGGTCATCTCCCCCATGCCTTTGTTTCCCCAGGGAAGGATCTGTCTCTCTGACTGATTTCCAGCTTAGTGAGTCACCACGCCAGTCCTCCTTGCGTACTCTGCTGAGCCTTGTGTTTGCCCCATGCCCACTTTATCCCTTTTTTAGCAAGTCAGTTCGTCTGAGTAAGGCCTTCACTCTGACCAGTAGCAGGGAGTGATAGAACTTGTGCATGATTGGACCTTCTGCCCTGTTAGGGCTGACAATTGGTCAGATCCTCGCACATCAGTGGGGAGTTTTGACATCACTCAGCAGAGACAGCAGGCAGCACTGCAGTGTGGCACAGATGCTGCCCAGCCAGCTGGAGAGCCTTCCCAAATGGTGCTCGCCATGTAGGAGGACCAGGAGGGAAGCCAAGAGCAGTCTGAATGCCTTCCATTGTGTTCCTCCCCGGTCATGCTTACCGTTCGCTACACCAGTTGTATGTTTCTCTGTTGTGGTTTCAAAGGCCTCTCTGGTGTGTGGTTATAAATACTGACACTACCTGAACAAGAGAGTTAACTCTGGTTAAGTGGGATGTAGACAAAGGTGCAGCATTCATGGAATAGAAGACTCTATTACCCACACATCCCTGAGATTTGAGGGCTGCCCTTAAGGGTCCACAGAAGTGTAGAAATGGTAGAGTGCTCAGGAGTGGAGGAGAAGGGGGCCCTTGGACTGCCTTTTAATTTTTTTCCTTCCTCTCTCTCTCTCTTTTTTTTTTTTTTTTTTTTTTGGTGGTGTTGGTACGGGGGATTGAACCTGGGGTCATCACAGCAAGCTACAACTCCTTTGCCATTTTATTTTTTGAGACAAGATCTTGCTAAGGTGCCCCAGCTGGGATTAAACTTGGGAACCTCCTGCCTCAGTCTCTGAAGTAACTGTGATTATGGGTGTGTGACCCAGTGCTGGGTGGTGGTTGTACCTTTGTAAAGGTTAAGTGGCCTGCATTGGCCCACAGGCTTTTCCACTGGGGCTTTGGATTGGTTAATGTGAAAACACTGTCCAGTGTGGCCTTGCTTACCTGGTTCTGGGGTTGGCTTTTCAATTTGATCATGATAAGTAGGATGTGTGAGACCGTTTCGGGTTTTTCATCGGTGTGACGAGGAATGAACAGGCTGTATGAAAGGGAGGCTTTGGCCTGGCCACTGGGTCTCCAGTAACTTAGATGAAGCCTGGGAATGGGTGCTGAGGTAGTTACTGCCTTGTGACACATGTTGACATCTGTGTGAAGAACGTGGTCTGTGTTGCATGTTGAAATTGGTCTTAAAATTGGAGCTGGAAAAATCAGTTGGTGCCTGGCACAGTGCACTCTGGCTGTTCACGACACTGTCCCTTCTGCACACATTTGAATTTCCTATCATTAATCAAGTCTGTTTCTACCTAAGCAGATACAGGAGAAGGTTCTGATGATTCCCCACAGCGAGGACACAGGCCAAGTAGTCACACTCCTGAAGTTTAGTCAGATTCTCACCAAGTAGTTTGTTATGTAAAGACAAAAATCATAACCTTTAGTAATGTGTATATAAACATGAAGAGGAGATAGAGTTGAGTCTGCACACTTTACCTCCTGACTTGTTGGTAAGTGAACTGAAAATGACCCTGATGTATTGAGATCTCCAGGTCTTTGGTACTCAAGTTGCTGAAACTGGAAGCACTTTTGGGTTCATATATCCTGAGTGTACCGCAAGACAGTAGGATGTGAAGGCTCTCTGACTCAGAGGCTAGGCTTTGTCCTGTGAGAAAGAATCTCTTTGGTTGGAGCGCCACGTCTGCCCTTTGGCCTTATAACCCAGTGCTGGGTGAGCCCTTCCTCCTTTTGATCAGATCAGATCAGATCAGATCAGATCAGATCAGATCAGATCAGCTACTGGAAAGTGACGGTATGATGAAACTAGTTGCTTGCGTGACTGTGCACCTTTGTTGTGCTTCCTTTGTGGTGAGGTTTCCTTGCTGAGGAACAAGGCTGTGGATGCCAGAGGTAGGGGTTGAGCATTCTGGGGGCACAGATGGTACCAGCAGAAGTGTGACTAGCAGAAATGTAAATCCACCAGAGCTTGAGTCTGTTCCAGCAAGGAGCGGCAGCGGACTCTTTCCTGCTGCTTCCCCTATTGCTGTTGCTCTTTTCTCCCCAACCCCTTGAATCACAGATCCTATTCAGGGCGTACTCACAGGGGAGAAGTAGGAGGAGGAGGAGCACTTCGATTCCTGTCCACCCTAGACACTGCAGCATGTTGAAGCTGCTGTTGCCCTGCTAGGTGCTTTCCTGGCATGGATCTCAGCATTTCCAGGGTTAATAATGATCCCGCAGGGAGGAGGCGATTTGGCTGCTCAGGGTATGAGGAGTGTGTGAATTAGACAGCCAGAGAGAGGAAAGTGTTTAACTCTGTAAGACTGTTAGCTGCCTGGTCTGGTTTTAAAGATAATGCATATGAAAATCAGAAAAGGAGGGCAAACAGTAGTCATGTGGATAAGGGTCCTTCTAGGGGGGTGATGGCTAGCTGCTTAGCAACGGAACACCTAAGCTGTGACCCAAAACTCATTTATGTATTTATTATTGTTATTGTTTTTAGTTTTTGGTTTTTGGAGACAGGGTCCAACAGTGGAGGTTGGCCTTGAACTCAGCATGTAGCTGAGTTTGGCATCAAAGTTGTGGCAGTCCTCCTGCCTCAGCCTGCTTTACAGGTGTGTGCCATCACACTCAGCCAGAACCCACTTATTTATTGCAGAGTGCCAGTGCTGCAGTATAGTTGAGAGAAAACAACTCAGAACGTTAAATGAGAAACAGTAACGGAGCTCTCAGTGATGTGGCCTGCTGCAGCATGGTGCCTGGGGTTCACCACCACTGTCAGGGGGAGGGGATCCAGCAGCACTCTGGTACTGGTTACTGTTTCTGTCACCAACCAGACACAGAAACAAAGCACCTAGGTTTATGGTGGCGATAAGCCTGAAGCAAAAAGAAAAAATGGGAAAGACTGTCACTTTAAGTGACTTTGAGCCCAAACGAGATAAAAAGAACATTAAACCTTACATATGCCAGGTTGAAAAAGATAATGGTAGCCATAGATTAGTTAGTAGTCTAATGTCAAACCCCCAGGTGCCAGGGGAGAAAATACAAAGAAATTTAATAGATTGATGTATTAGGATATTTTAGCTTAAGTAATGTGAAATGTATGGCAAATTACATGTAGGAGAAATAGTTTGTTTTTTTTTTTAAAGAGAAAAAAGAAAAACCAGAAGCAAAACAACAACAAAAGCAAAATGACAACAGCAACAGCTATATAGGTTTCCAAATCAAGGTGATAGGAATTTAACAGTGGTGGTTATATTGTATATTGTTGTCTTCAAAATAGTTGCTTAGGTAACCAGACACAGGAATAAAACAAAACAGTAAAATGAAACAAAACATTGGATTTCAAAGTCCAGACAGGAGGAGGAAATCCCCCACGGTTGCCACAATGCCTATTGCTGTTCTCCAAATAGATGCCCAGTCTACCAGCCTTAGGCCTGCAAAGTCAGTCAAACAATACAAGCATTAAGTTACTTTTCTTTTTTTTTGCTGCTTCAGTCGCAGTCATCACAGCCTGACTTTCTCGCACTCAGCCCATTGCTGGGGTGGGGTGGGGTCGGGTGGGGTGGGTGTTGCTCTTATCTCCCAGCCCACACACAGATAGCTCATGGGAAGGCATGGTTTGGCTTCTTGATTATCTTTCTGATCCCATGGCAGCAGCTGCCTCTGGCTCACGAGAAGGCATGGTTTTGCTTCTTGATTCTCTGTAAGTTATGTATTTTGATCTTGTTGAAACTCCAAAATTTATGTACCAGATTTATATATGAGAAAAGGTGGAGCTACAGTTTGTATTTTGTACCTGTGTTGTTAACATTGTGTTTGTTAAAATCCACTAGTTGACCAAAGAACATAATTTTGAAATTGTTACTTAAAGTGTAAGTATACCTGGGAACCCACCAGTTTTTGGCAGTACTAGCTTCAAACCCAGGGATGCTGTATCTTTTTTTTTTAAGTTTTGAGACAGTGTCTTGCTAAATTTTGCAGCTGGCCTTGAAGTAGTTAATACATTCCTGTCACTTATAATTGAACTTCAGGGGCCCTAATTAAAATAGTTAATATGGCCCAAAGAAAGTTAATATAGGTTCTTCAAGGATTAACTCTTGTTATATAAGAGTGCCTGTCTTGTGTGTGTAAAGCTCTGAGTTTGATCCTAAGCACCACAGAAAAACAAAGAAAAGAAACCTTGTTATATGAAAGTAAATGGGTGGCTGCCACAACTGTTTTCTCTGTTTGACCAGACTGGGCTGAAACCCATGGCCCTGCCTACATTTAGCTAATGCTATACAGCTGAGCTAAATCCCCAACTTGTGATTGCCTGTTCTTAAATCTGAAAATAAATGAATATGTAAGTGGCGCTCATAGTGAATCCTTTTTTTTTTTTTTTTAAATCAGTACCGGGGATTGAATTCACCACCGCGTGCTTGCAAGGCAGGTGCTTATGCTGCTGAGCTAAATCCCCAGCCCGTCATAGTGAATTCTTTTTCTGTTGTTTTTGTACTCATAGTGAATTAATGCAGCCTTATTAATGTTGCCGTTCTGTTCACGAAGACTCCTATAACCAGCATTCAATATTATTAATATTAAGACTACCAATTCTTAGGCAGTTAGCAACTGGCAACCATTTGTGTAATATCTTGCGTCCGTTCTTGTTTGCCAGCCTCACAGACACAGTGCACCTCCACTTAGGAAGACACACGGTTGATCTTCCCAGGCTGCCTTGAGGTGCTTGGACACCTTTCAACACACACAGTCTTTGAAGACCGTATCCAAAGCGTATCTACCTTTCTCCAGGACCGCAGGTAGGACATAATAATGTTCATAACATCCATCTCCAGGGACATTTATGCATCACATTTACAGATGGTTCATAGTTCAGCATCTATTTGGGTTCTGGGAACATGCCCTTGTATTTTAAAAGATTTATAATTTCTTTCCTTTTTTTAAAAATTTTTTTTTTATTTTGAGACAAGTGTCTTGCTATGCAGTTCAGGCTGGCCTTGAACTCACAGCAATCCTCCTGCCTCATCCTCCTGAATGCTGAGATAACAGGTGTTTGTCACCACACCTGGCAAATTTATGATTTCATGATGTAAATATCTTTACACTTTCCCAGTCACCCAGCTCCTGCAGCTGGGTGCAGCAGTGTTGTAAGGCTGGTTTTGCCATGTATTTCCTTTCTTTTCATACCTGGCTGTGAAACATGGATGATCACATGCAGTGATCGAAGTTCTTTTTGTGTACTTCCTGTATCCCAGGTATGTACAACCCCTGGCTCGTGCTGTGTGTAGCCCTAGACAGCTAGTAATGTCACGATATCATCAACTTAACATTTGTTATCATGTGGTTTTTAGAAAACTTTCTCATGACTCAATTCCAGTGTGTTTGAGCAAGGACTGTGTAAGTGACAACAGAATGCTTTGTGCTGGTTCCATCTCCTACCCCTGCCACACCCAGTAGGATTGAAACTTGCATGCATCGGTGTTTTAGAGTTACATGTGCTTGTATGGTTTAGTGATTGTTGGTAATACTTCAGCTTACCTATATGCGTATGTGCCTTTGAAGACAGGCATTTATCATTAGTAAGCAGACCTGTAAGTTTTCTTAATTATTACACTTAGGCTTACTGTGTTATTTCATAAAGTAACTTAATAAGTTAAATGTTAAAAAATAAAGGAGAGCTGAGTGTGGTGGCTCATGCCTGAGGCAGGAGGATTATTGTGAGTTCCAGACCAGCCTGGGCTACAAAATGAGCTCAAGGCCAGCCTGAACTGCATAGTGAGACCCTGTCTCAAAAAGACCAAAAAAGGAGGAGATTTTGTTATTTAACTATGTTCACTGTGTTATATATTTTATGTGTGACCCAAGATCACTTCACTCAGTGTGGCCCAGGCAAACCTAACGGTTGGACCCTTATGCTGAGACACTCCAATACCTTCCCAGCAGGCCTCAGGAGGCCTTGTATGTAGATGAGAGTTGGTTATGTTCCCTCTGCCAGTGCAGCAGGTAGGCAGACATGTTTGCTTATGTTTTTATTTTGTTTTGTTGCAGTTCACAAGTAAATGTTACTTATATTTATGGTGTACACCATGTGTTTTTTTTTTTTTTTCCTTTTTGAGACAGGGTCTCACTATGTGGTTTAGGCTGGCCTTGAGCTTTGTAGCCCAGGCTGGTCTTGAACTCACAACAGTCCTCCTGCCTCAGCCTCCTGCGTGTTGGGATTATAGGTGTGCAACACCACCACCTGGCTCACAATATTTTTTTTATATCTGCTTAAATCGAGGCCTGGGGCTAGCATGTGTTACCTCGCTTACTGTTTTGTGTGTGGTTAGAAAACTTAAAAATCTGCTCTCATCAATTTTCCAGCATATTGCTGTGAATAGTAATCACTGTGATGTACAGTGCATGTTAACTTCCTGTCTTGCTCAAATTTTGGGTCATTCCAACAACATCTCTGTAGTGCTCACTTTTAAGCAGTGGTAACCATTCTGTTACTGTTTCTGTGAGGTTTTATGCTCTAGTTAGATGAGCTAAGTTGTTATTTTTCTTTCTTACCATAATGTCCGCTAGGTCTATCCATGCTGGCACCAAGACAGCATTGCTCCTCTCTTAGCTAAATGACAGCATATGTACCTCATTTTCTGTGTGCTTTTCTCTGTTGATGGGCGCTGGGGTTGTTGAAGTGTCCTGTCTGACTGGAACAGTGCTGCAGCATCTGTAGTGTTACTGTCTCTGTAAAATTCTCATGTCTTGTCCAATGGAATAAACTCAGTAGAGGGACTGCTAGAGTACATTTTAGTTCTGTTTTTAAGTTTTGAGGAACTTTCGTATTATTTTCCTAGTGGCTATACACATTAAATCTTTTTGAAATTGAGCTGCTTGTCCAGTGTATACTTTACAAATCACTTGGCATGAAATGTCACTCAGAGTATTCTTTTTTGTTCCACTGGACTGTATGCTTTTATTCTAGTACTTAAGATTCTGCAGTTTTTTGATAGGTAGTCAGATTACATAGACAGTGTGGCTCCAGCTTTTTTTTTTTAAGCTGAAAATTCCTTTGGTTGTTTTAGGTACGGCATTTGTGGCTTATCTCAGGGATAAATTTCATTTGCTCATGGTGAATGATCTTTTTTTCTTTTTTTTTTAAAGTGCTAAAGATTGAACCCAGTGGTACTTTACCACTGAGCTACCCTATTTTTTGATATAGAATCTCAGTAAGTTACACAGGCTGGCCTTGGATTTATGATTCTCCTAACTTAGCTTGCCAAGTAGCTAGGATTACATGTGAGCACCACTACCAAGCCTGAGTTTGAAGTGTTTGCTCCTCTTATTTTTTGGAAGGGTATGAGAAGAGTTGCTCTTTTTTTGTAGGAAGCACCTTTAATTTAGTCTCCAACTCTGTCCTGTCCCATAAGTTATCTGCTGAGAAATCTGCTCTGGGCTTTTTAGAACTCTTATATGTGATTTTCTTTTCCATTTAGGGTGCTCTTGCATTTGAGTTTTTCTTTTCCTTTGAATTCAGGAAAAGAAAAACCAGTGTGCCAGAGAGCACTGGGTATCATAATGTTTATTATGATACTAATGAACAGACTCATAGATTCACATGCGCTATGTATGTGCTCTAAAGCTCAGCCTTGTTCTTTTTTTTTTTTGGTACTGGGGATCGAATTTACAACCGCATGCTTGCAAGGCAGGCGCTTATGCTGCTGAGCCTGGCCCGCTCAGCCTTGTTCTTGATTTTGAATGTCTGTTTGTAATACTGTTCAGGTTCCTTGTGGATTGATTTTCTGTTTTGTTTTTGAGAGGTCTGAACTCCCTCAGATACTGATACTGATACTTTTTGCAGATGTGGGACATTTTTATCCCTTTTCTCCCTTTACAGTGCTGGGGTTAGAAGACAGGGCCTCTTATTTTAGGCTAGGGCTTTACCACCCAGGCACAAACACAGAATGTTTCTTTCTGTTTTTTCCTGCTGCACTGGAAGTGAAACTGAGGGTTTCATCCTGAGCCAGGACCTTTTTAATTTTTTTATTTTGAGACCTTTTTATTTTTTTGAGAAATGTGTTGTGTAACTGGCGTTGAAATCCAGATCTTAGGTGGGATTACAGAAATACACCACCATACCCTGCCTATTACTACCTCGTTGTCTTTTTTTTTTTTTTCTGTTGAAATCCTATGAAGAGAGAATTCACTTTTTATTTCACTTTCCTATAAATAGCATATGGTTTCTTTATTCTTTTTTCATATTTGTCCTTTGATTCCATTTACAAATGGCTGTCTGAGAAATCATATATTTTTCTTGTATGTATATATGTATGTATGTATGTATTTATTGGTGATGGCAATCAATCTCATGACCTCACACTTGCCAGGCAGGCACTTATGCCACTGAGCTAAATCCCAGCCCCTTATTTTTCTTTTATTGATGCTGTTAATGCATTTTGAAATTTCCTTTGTGTGGAAATAAAAAGTGTAAAAAATACAAGCATAAGTTACTGGGACTAGAGCTCATCAGTAATAACATAAGGTACATTGAGAAGACTTACCAGATCCACAAGTTTTTGGCATGCTGATTTGATGCTTTCTTCCCTCTGCTATGAGCACCAGCAGGGATTCCTGTGGTTGAGATACATTCTGATGTGTTTGGAAAATCACACCATTCTGGTTCTTAGTACTGTACTTGTAAAAGTAGAACATTACATTTTAAGTGTCCCAGGTAACAATTTCCAGAGTCCATGTTGGTTCTGGTGTTTTTAAAACCACAGTTGAGTCTTTAGGGACAAACTTTATCTGCATGGAAGTGCTGATGCACCAATTCCCTCATTACTGGAATCTAAATTTATGGGTTTTGTTTGTTTTTCATCATTAAATAGTGATTATTGTGAAAGATTTTCAAATAATTAAATGGAGTAATGTATATAATGTAGTTATATAAACATAAGTATGTATATATAAAAGCTGTCAGTATAATGGGCAATATGTAGTGTTCTTATTAAATGACAATAATATTAATAATCTCATGTTAAAGGATTTGTACCACTTCAGTGGCATTCACATGTGTCGCCAGCAGAAACCTAATATGAGGCTAATATGCGATGTTTGAAAACTCCTAAGTAATGCTTCTTGATTAAATGATTGATGCCAACAGGAATCTGCATAACCCTGATTAACAAGGAATAACTATTACCACTATTCACATAAGATTCATAAGCTGCCCTAACGTGTCTTGGAATCACGGAAGAGCGTGATCACACGTGTTTCACCATCAGACTTACAAGATGGATGTTGCCAATCTGCCCCATGGTAAGTCCTATTGCTGCTGTTTTCCAGAGAATCGGTTTTAGGCCTCCCTGCACAATACAGAGCCCATGGTGTGGGCTAGAATGGCCATGCTGCTGGTCCATCCTGAGGTGCTGCAATGTGCCAGAGAGCATTGGGTAGAAGTCAGCTCCCTGGTATGTTGCCTGTGGGAAGAGGCCCTGTGTAATCACATGACTTCTGTTGATGTAGGGAAATTAATCTCAGGACTTGACTCCCTACTTGTAAAGTGAGACCAGGGTACTTTCCTGACAGAGACTGTATAGCTTAACCATTTCTTCTTCTGGCTGTAAGTGGTATTGTGTTTTCCTAGAGATTTTGTGCCTTAGTTCTTCTGATTATATGGGAATTTGGAACAAGGATGGAAAGATGTGTATATGATATGAATGTGGGCTTCTGGTTAGCTCTGAATTGTCATGTCTTCACTCTTTTCCAGGAACTCTACTTTCTGGGGACCCAGACTGCAGTCATGAAGAAAAGACAGAGACAGAAAAGACAGTGGGTGACTCCCTGAGAAATGACCATGTATGAAGAATGTATTTGATTCCACGCATTTACTTTGCATCTAAGTAGACACATTTGCACATCAGCAGACTTGTCTGCAGGGCTTCTCAATGGAAGTAAAGCCTAGTAATGCAAGGACTGCATACCTAGTTGAATTTCCCCAGGCAGTGGAGCCTTTTACATTCATGAATGATTCCCTTGAAAGTCATTGCAGTTTTTTAGTAATTACCAAGTAATTTGATCATCATGGTGCCAAGTGTGTTTCTTTTAATGCTCAGTATTCTCAAAGATGTAAAGTGAAGGTATTGTTTTCTCAAAAGACTTCATTCATCTGTCACCTTATATTAAATGTGCAATACATGGATTAATTGGAGGAGTATATAAGACAGATAGGAGGTTTCTGTCCTGAGACGAGTTCCTGTTTGAGATGTGCCATTGGCACTCTGAGTGGAGTACATGATTAGTGAACATGGGTGCAGAGGACTCCAGATCCACTGAACCCTGGCATCAACACAGAAGTCACATCTCTGTAGGCATTGGGTCCCCTCCCTTTTTTATGTGAAAAATGGGTGGGAATATTATTCCTTGGCTCAAGACAGCATGTACTGTGGTTTAGGGTTCGGGAACCTTTGACAATGTGGCTGTGGATGGCACCCAGCTGGAAGAACTGAAGAACTCACCGCAGAGAAGCATACAAAGTGATGTACTGGGGAAGAACTCCCAGAACCTGGCCACAGTAGGTACGAGACTCACATTTCCTGTAGCCTCATATAGACTAGGTGTATGTTATGTACTTACTGTGCGGGATCAACTCTGATAATGGTGAGTAAAGTTAATCTCTTCCCTAATACAGTTCAATCTTTTGTGGTAGTTCCCCCGCCCTTTTTAATTTTTTGTTTCTTACAAGTGGGTACCGAACCCAGGGCCTTTGCACTGAGCTACATGCCTAGCCCTAAAAAATAATTTTTTTTCTTTTAACTTTGAGACACAGTCTTCCTGAGTTGCTCTTACCAGGCTATGTTTGAATTTTTGACCCTCCTTTTTGGTGCAGGATGGTTTTGAACTCACTGTGTAGCCTAGCTGGCCTCTTAACTCAGCAGTCCTCCTGCTTCAGTGTCCCAAGTGCTGGGAACAGGTGTGTGCCACCATGCCCGACCCACCCTAGTATGGAGTCACTAGTTTTATTTTTCTGTTGAATGGTGGGGGGGAACCGAGGCCCTTACACATTGCTAAAAAGATCTCCATTACTGAGTACATTCCCAACTCACTGGCTTAGTTTGTTGCCTGACAAAGATCTCTTTGGTTTACTTATTTTGTTTCCCTAGTTGATTAAAATGTTACAGCTTTGTAGATATGATCGTGGCATCAGTTAGGAGTTTAGCAGTCAGAGATTACCAATTTCTGGATCACACAATGAGGCCTTATCTGTCTTTTTAGTCTACTTCAGGTACTTTCATTGTTCTCAATAGAATTTTGTTACTGCTTCATGAATGTATCCTTCCTGTGTGCAGGATGTCAGACTCCCATCAAACCCAGCCCTGTGTCATACCTGAAAGGGGAATTGGTGACTGGGCAGAAAGGAGTTCTCCAAGGTGAATGTTTGTGAATAATAACCCAGTATTGTGATAGGTTCAGTTTATTTGGAGTATAGAGGAGGAGCTTGTTTTTTATATTCTTGTTACTGAGACAAAATATCTGACCGCTACAAGTTAAAGGAGGAAAGGTTCATTTTAACTATTTGTGGAAGTTTCAGTCCATGGTCAGTTGGCTCCAAGGCAGGACAGCATGGCAGAGGAGGAACAGTCCATGCAGCCTTCCCTTCTCTTTATATTCCATTCAAGCTATAAAACCATTGGTTGGTGCCACCCACAGCCAGGGCAGACCTTCCCACCATCCACACCTAAAACTACCCTAAACTGGTGAGGAGGCTGATCCAGTTAGCACACTCATAGTCTAGCTTCACACAACAGTGATGGAGCCACCTCTCAAGAGCTCTACCTAAGAGTGCGTGAGTCATTGCACATCTAGATACAAACCTTCACAGACCCTCTCAGAAGTTACCTTTCTTTATTTTCATCATTTTTACATTCCTTTCCTTTTTCTTCCCTTTCTCCCTGCTTCTGTTTTTCATTTTGGGATATTGACAGTTAAACCTATTTGAGGCAAGTGCTCTACTCCTGTGCTGCAAACCCATTTTTTTGCTGTTGTTTTTGTTTGTTTTGAGACAATGTCCTTCTGAGTTGCCCAGGCTGGCTTCAAACTTTGTAGATCTTTTCTTTTTATCCTCTCATTTTTAGCTGGGATTATATACATGTACCTCCATGGCCAGCTTATTTTTAGTGTTCTGATACTGTTTTTTGCACTGATAATATCCTTTTAATTATAATCAGGCATTCATTTTCACAGAATCAGTATTTAACAAATTAAAATTGTGACCTTGCCTTTGCTTAATTTTTACTCTGAATCTTAAATGTTATTTTGGTTTCATCATGCTTATTTTGTTTTATTTATTTTGTTTTGAGACAGGATCTTGGTATGTAGTTTAGGCTGGCTTTGAGTTCATTTTGTAGCCCAGGTGGTCCTCAAACTCAGAGTGATCTTCCTGCTGTAGTCTCTGGAGTGCTAGGATTATAGATGTGTACAACTCACACAGCTATGTTTATTTTTTAATATACTATTCTATTTCTTTAAGCCCACTTTTTTTTTTAAATTTCAGAGTTGGAAATGCAGTTACAAACCAAAGACTTAGCACTTCAGCAGGATTTTTTGATGGAGCATACTTCTGGTGGGATACAACTGGTAAAGCATATTTCTTGTTTTGTATATTGAGACTAGATTGGGAATCCCATGTCAGCAAATCAAAATATGGGGAGATACTTGAGAGAAAATAGGTTTTACACTAGAGGAAACAATATCTCTGAACATATGTTCTGATAATGATGAATGTAAGGATATGCATAGTTTGTAAAGCTTGTTATATCCTTCCCAAAAATAGCAAAATTAGGTCAACCAAGAAGATACATTTCTTTAAGTATATCTGTCTGCAACACTCTTAAGAGCAAAAAGGACCTATACCAAGACTTAGGCCCTACTTGAATTTCCCCAGAAGGTGTGCTTCTCATGTACGTAAAGGATTACCCTCATGTGTATCTTCACTATCTAGGTGTCATTTAGATACTAATTTTTGAATGTTCTGACAGATGTCAAGGAGGTTGACATTATCCTTTCTCAAATGATTTATTCATGTATCACGACTTAGCAGATCTTTGTAACATGCTCGGGAATGTGCTATTTAGGAATTAGGATGCAGGGAGCTGGGAGTCTCATTGCCGTGAGATAAGTTCACATGTCAGAGGCGCCAAAAGCCATACAGTTGGGAGGAGAGCACAGTGAGGGAGTGTGGGTGGAGATGTAGGACCCTGGGGTAGGATAAGGGACGTCTCAGAATCCTCATAGGCACTGATGTCATTTCCTTACACAACAATGTACATGGGTAGAGGGAGATGTTGCTTGGCCCAACCTAGTATTTCTGTGATGGTGTAGGACTTAGTGACTTTTGAGGATGTGGCTGTGGACTTCACCAAGGAGGAGTGGACTTCACTGGACCCAACTCAGAGAAACCTTTACAAAGATGTGATGCTGGAGAACTACCAGAATCTGTCCACAGTAGGTAAGACTGCCTCCATTCCTTGTAGCTTCTTAGAGAACAGAAGTATATTACATATGTTACTGTTCCAGGATTAGTGATGTCCCCTCAGATACAGTGGGAAATAAGGAACGTGTCTCTTTCAACACGATTTAACCTACCATGGTGGTTCCCAACTAAATGGGATTCTAGGATCAGTAGCATTGCTATCTAGTGGAAATGTACATTCTGAGATTCTGTCTTCTTATTGATATCCTTTTTTTTTTTTTTTTAACTTCTGCTTTTATTTTTTAGGTATTTCTGAGACAGTGTCTTGCTGTGTTGTTCAGGCTGGCCTTGAGCTCACTTTATAGCCCAGGCTGGTCTTGAACTTGCAACAGTCCTCCTGCCTCAGACTCCTGAGTGCTGGGATTACGGGCATGTACCACCACACCCAGCTCTTTATCCATGTCTTAACAACTGTTTCGTATGAATCTGTTTCACTCTAAAGATGAGAACCATTGTTGTGATGTTTTGCTGTGAGAACTTTCTATGCTTCACACATCTTACTTGAAAAATATTTTGATGGATTTTTTTCCTTTTTTCAAAGGACACAGAACATTTATTAAACGTTTAAAGTGTGGGAATATTAAACTTCTTTAGAAGTTTTTTAAATGTGTGCTTAAGCCTGAGGATTTCAGATGTTAGAAAAAACAAATCTCAGGGCACCCAAAAATGAAGATTGGTGTTTTGAAATATTTGTAGAAGTAATTTTAATCCTTTCATTAAAAACATAGTTTTCAGCTGGGCATGTGGCATGCACCTGTAATCCCAGAAATAAGAAGGAGTAGGAGACAGGAGGATTGCTGTGAGTCTGAGGCCAGCCTAGGCTACACAGCGATTTCAGAGTCAGCTAGAATGGCAAGATCTTATCTCCAAAAAAAAATTTTTTCTATCACAGGAAAGTTTATCATTTCTCACTTGAGCCTCTAACATGAATTTATCTTTTCCTATGTGTAGGACATCAGCTGTTGAAACCCAGCCTGATCTCTTGGTTGGAGGAAGAAGTAGAGTTGACCATAGTAGAGAGAGGCTTTCTCCAAGGTGAGTGTTGATGGCAAATATCTGTTACTGACTAATTCAATATAGTTGGAAATATAATGGGGAAATTTAAAAGATACTTTGATATGAAGATTGAGGTACTTGGACTGAATTTTTTTGGATATTTTTCAGCTTCCATATGCCATTATTTTACCTAAGTCTTTTTTAAGGTCACACTAATGTCTTGACTGTATTCCTCTTTGAGATTATGGTTTCTATATTTGTGTGGCTATGTCTTTTCTTCCCTGATTATATTGTTTCTATTCATCATTGAATTTCAAATTTTCATAGAAAAAATTGTTAATAAACTTAAAAGATTTTAACTTAACCTCCATGTTGTTGTGGAAACCCTTACATATTTTCCTTTTTCACTTTAGAATGGGAAATGCACCTTAAAACCAAAAGTCCAGCACTTGAGAAAGATATTTTCTGGTCAGATACATCAAGTGGGATACAACAGGTAAAAGTCAATCAGCTATTTGTCAGTCTTCAAATTCAGAGGATACAACTGGGCTTGGTGTTGCACACCTGTAATCCTAGGGCTTGGGAGGCTGGGCAGGAGGATTTCCATGAGTTCAAGGGCAGCCTGAACTACACAGTGAGATCATGTCTCAAAAAAGAATCAGGGAAGATTAGGAATTCCATCAATATAAATAAGTGATATTCAAGGGACCTCCAACCTCAGAGGTCATTGTCCTTAGAGATATGTCCCACACTTGGTATGAAACTTGGTGCTGAGTTATCCACAAGTACACATTCCCATGAAGACTCAAATCTTTAATTCTCATACATTTCCTTTATCAGCAGGCAGGAATCCACAATGGAGAGGAGCTCTGTGACTCTCAGCACTCTGGAAAAGTCTGCAGTGAACACACAGGCCTTCCAGCACACATGAGTACTCTAAATACAGAGGATACTTCAGAGTGTAATCAGTGTGAAAAAGACTTCCTTCCACTGGTAGAGAAAACTCCTGAAAAGAAACTTTCTGTGTTGAACCAGGATACAGAACCTTCTACTATGGCTCTAGATGCTTTCCAGAGAACTTCTACTCAAGACAAATCCTTTGAGGGCAGTGACTCTGGGAAAGTTAGTCAGTCACAGCTTCAGGACCATATGAAAACTCACAGTGGAGAGAACCTCTCTGAATTGGAGCAATGTGGGAAAGCTTTTACTGTCTCTGCAAATGGTGATGGGTATGCCCAAATGCCCACTGAGAAAAATTTCTATGAATGTAAGAAATGTGGAAAATTCTTTACACACCCAGCTTACCTTAATATTCATATGCAGAACCACCCTGTTGAGAAACCATATAAATGTCAAGAATGCGGGAAAGCCTTCACACAGCGCTCCAGCTTGATTGTACATCTACGACAACACACCCGGGAGAAGTCCTATGAGTGCAAGGAATGTGGGAAAGCCTTCATTCAACCCTCACGCCTTACTGAACATATGAGATGTCACACAGGAGAGAAACCTTTTCAGTGTGACCATTGTGGGAATGCCTTTGCTTCTTCCTCTTATCTTACCACGCATTTGAGAACCCACACGGGCGAGAAGCCCTTTGAGTGTAATGTATGTGGGAAGGCATTTACACGTTCCTCTTACCTTCTTGGTCACATACGAACTCACACTGGGGAGAAACCCTATGAATGTAAAGTATGTGGGAAAGCCTTCAGTGGACGCTCATGGCTCACCATTCACTTACGAAAACATACTGGGGAGAAGCCCTATGCATGTACATTATGTGAAAAAGCCTTCACCAGCTTTGCTCAACTTACTGAGCACACAAAAACTCACACCGGTGAGAAGCCCTTTCAGTGTAAGGTATGTGCAAGAACCTTTAGAAATTCCTCATGCCTTAAGACTCATTTTCGAATTCACACTGGAATAAAACCTTATAAATGTAATTTCTGTGGGAAGGACTTTACTGCCCGATCAGGCCTTACTAAGCATGTCCTCATTCACAATGGTGAGAAACCCTATGACTGTAAGGAGTGTGGGAAAGCATTCAGTACATCCTCAGCACTTGTTGAACACATAAGAATTCATACAGGGGAAAAGCCCTTTGAATGTTACAAATGTGGTAAAGCCTTGGCTTACTCCTCATCTCTTGTCGCACATTTGAGATCTCACACTGGAGAGAAGCCCTTTCAGTGTAACCTGTGTGAGAAAGCATTTTCCCGTTCCTCCTACCTTCGCATTCACATGCGAACTCACACTGGTGAGAAACCCTATGAATGTACAGAATGTGGGAAAACCTTCCCTGAGCGCTCATGTCTTACCAAGCATGTTAGGACACATACTGGGGAAAGGCCATATGAATGTAAGGAGTGTGGGAAAGGCTTTACTAGCTTTGCTCAACTTACAGTACACATAAAAACTCACAGTAGTGAGAGGCCCTTCAAATGTAAGCTATGCACAAAATCTTTCAGAAATTCCTCATCACTTGAGACCCACTTTCGAATTCACACTGGAGTAAAACCATATAAATGTACTTACTGTGGGAAAGACTTCACTGCACGCTCAGGCCTTACTATACATTTACGAAATCACACTGGTGAGAAGTCCTATGCATGCCAGGAGTGTGGGAAAGCCTTCACTACTTCCTCAGGCCTTATTGCACATGTACGAAGTCACAAGGGTGAGAAACCCTTTGAATGTGACCACTGTGGGAAAGCTTTTGCATCTTCCTCATATCTTAATGTACATCTGAAGATTCACACTGGAGAGAAGCCTTTTCAGTGTACAGTGTGTGGAAAGACATTTACCTGTTCTTCTTACCTTCCCGTTCACATGCGAACACATACTGGGGAGAAGCCCTTTCAGTGTATGATATGTGGGAAGTCATTTTTGTGGTCGTCTTACCTTCGTGTTCACATGAGAATTCACACTGGAGAGAAACCCTATGTTTGTAAGTACTGTGGAAAAGCCTTTACTGAGCACTCAGGCCTTAATAAACATTTACGGAAACACACCGGAGAGACGCCATATGGAGAGACACCCACACCATTTAGAGAGACACCTGCACCATTCGGAGAGACACCGGCACCTTTTGGAGAGACACCGGCACCGTTTGGAGCAACACCATATGAATATAAGGAATGTGGGGAAACCTTAACTAGTCCTGATGCTAACATGAGTCCTGACATTAATAAACATGAAAACTCTCCAGAGAGAAATGCTTTGAATGTCAGGAATTCAGAAAATGTTTTGGAAAGTCCTTAATCTTTAGCAATTACAATTCAGTCCTGAGAAGTCTTACAAATATATGCAATGTAAACATTCATATGTAACTTGAAAGAACTCTGAGACCACTCCATGAATTTAAGGAACATGGAAATGTCATAGAACTGACTTTAAAACTATGTAGAATAAGAAACATGCAAACCTTTTGTACTTCCTCATGTATTGATAATTATGTGAGGAGTTCCAGTAGATCAAATGGGTTGATTTAAGATGTGTGGAAGAGTTGTAGTTCCGGTAAGTAGTTTGATTTCACGGTGGAGAAAAACTAGATGAAAGGTAGAAATGTTGGAAAATCACTTTTTATGTTTAACTTTGATTAAATGGTGTTCTAAAGTGAACAGAAACTACATGTACATGATAAGGGATCTGCTTTACTGTCCTAAATTCTTATATACAGTCATGGCTTACTGGATGGTTCTTTAGATAAATTTTGGATACTTCAAGTATTTGTGTACTTTTAAGACTTCAGTTATAAGTTACTAATTTCCATCATAGTGTTTCTTTAAAGTATATTTAATGTGATTGAAAAATTATCTTTTATATTTCAGATATGATATCTGCATTATTAAACATTGAGAAACCCCTTATATCCATTATCATATAGTTAAGCTTTTATTTGTTGTGTCATGGATACACTTTTAACTACTGTCTTCAAGATTCACCTACTTCAGCATGAACTAAGATCACACAATTACACATAAATTCTCACATACTCGGTCATCTTATAAATGAAAGTTTATACCTCTGGTTAGTCTTTCCTCTTTCCTCCCAATCCCCATCCTTTTGTAACTACTATCCACTGTCTGATTTGCCTTGTCTTTGGACTCCACTTGTAAGAATGTGTATTGTTTGTCTTATTGTATCTGGTTTATTTCACTCAGCATAGTATTCCAGGGTTGAAATGTAGTGTGACCGGTAACAGAGTTTCCTCCCATTTCAGTGGCTAATTATTTTAGAACTGCATTTTATCCATTTGTCCTTTTTTGTTGTTTTGTTTGTTTTTGAGCAAGGGTCTCATTGTGTGGCCTGGGCTTGCCTTGACCTCTCAGCAATCTTTCCACCTCAGCCTTTCACATCCTAGGATCACAGGTATGTGCCACCAGGCCTAGTTTTATCCATCTATCTCTTGAGGGCTCTGAGGAGTATTGTTACAGTGAACATAAGTTTATTTGTCTCTGAATTAGTGGGGCTTTTTTTGTTTGGTTTTGGGTTTTTTCTCTCTTCTTTTTTTTTTTTTCTTTCCTTTTGAGATAGTTTCTCACTATGTAGTCCAGACTGGCCTTGAATTTATGGTAATCCTCCTGCATCAGCCTCCCGAGTGCTGGGTTTACAGGCGTATGCTACTACACTTGGCTGTCTCTGAGTTAGTGACTTCGTTTTGGGGGATATAATCCCAGAGGTTGGTACAATGTATGGTCAGTGTTTAATTTTATGAAAAATGTGCATAATTTTGTGTAATGACTATTGGTTTATTTTCCTACCAGCAGTGTTTAAGGGTTCCATTTTCTCTACCATTTTTCAGTCACTAAATATCTTCTGATTTTTTATCTAAGAGCCATCCTGATGTGTGAGGTTTGGTTTACATTTCTCTGAGGACAGCTCCTTTAAGTATTTTTTCATACACATAAGCCGTTCGTTTGCCTTTGGAAAAATACCTGTTCTGGCCAGGGGTTTAGCTCAGCAGTGTAAGTGCCTGTTTGGCAAATGTGAGGTCATGAGTTTGATCACCAGCACCAAAAAGAAAAAGAAAAATACCTGTTCTTTGTCATTTTAAAATTTGGACATTTGATTTTTTGCTGTGGAGTCATGAGTTGCTTACAAATTTTAGATATCAACACATTGCATCTATGATCTAAATTGTTTTCTCATTGTTTACATTGCCATTCAACTTTCTGGGTTTTTCCCTTTGCATTTCCCTGTAAAATCTTGAGTTTGATGATTGTTTATTGTTGCTTTTGTGCCCAGTCCAAAATATTTCTAAGATGAGTGTCAGGAAGCTGAAGTGAGATAAAAAATACAGTGAATGTTAAAGCCTGTATTGTGATTTTGAAAAAGAACACATTGACTCCCAGTAACCCCTTCAGGCTTTCTCTTACTTCAGACACACTTGTCACTTTCTGGGGCAGTTCTGAAGTCCTGTTTTATGTCTTTATGAAGTATGATCAAAAATATGGAAAATGCACTGCTCAGTGCCACTGAGTGGAAAGGCAATGTTGTAAAATCTCATCTACTTTATTTACCAGATCTGGCCTCAGGTGACTTCTGGCTCCTTGAAAGTCAAAATGGCCTTGAAAGGTTACTGTTTTAAGTTACTTTAGGACACGGGGCAGCCATGATAGTGCAACTGAAGATACAAAAGAAGGGTGTCCAGAACTGCTCCAGAAAGTGGCAAGGACGATGTCTGAAACAAGGTATAAGGGGTTATTCTGAGGTGGATTCGTTGAAATGTCTTTTACTATAATTTTTGACAAGAGGTTCTCTTCTTGACCTATAATTAGATCATAAATAGGTGAAGCTGCCAGCTGGCTAAGACTAAATGAAGCAATAACCCAGCCGAAAAAAACATGTCTGTTTGGAGATAAGGCCATATTGACATTATCACAGTAGAAAACCCTACGCTGCTGAGAAACATAGTGAGATAATCCTGATAGATCTCTGTCTGCTATTACAATGCTCTTGAGTTTCTATAATGTCCCATTCTCTACTTCCTGGTGTATGGTTGACTAAGAGCTGCTAGCGTTCAGCCTCGACCCCTGGGCTTGCCATTGTCACAGCCCTACAACTCTCATGACATCCACTCTGCCCTCTCCCTGGCAGCCTGAAGGTTTTTACTATAATTTTTTTTAACTTAAGTATTCACTGTAGTTTTTGTCACACTGCATAGATAGAAGCAGTAGCTTTGTACCTTTGGCACAACATATTAATGTGAAACAGAGGCCTTGGGGGTGTCTTTGTCTGTGTAAGGTCTCAGGATCCAGCACTCAAATGAAATGTATTTCATCTATTTGAGTCACACCCAAATATATTGGACTCATTTTCAAGTAAGGAAGTAATGATTGAATTTTCCATTTTTTCCCAAAACTGGTTACATTTATTTATTTATTTATTTTATACATACATACATACCAGGGATTGAACTCATGACCTTGCGCTTGCCAGGCAGGCACTTAAGCCACTGAGCTAAATCCCCAGCCCCTGGTGACCTTTATTTTCTTTTTCTGCATTTGACTTAATCCACTTGCAGTCAGGGCATTGGTTGGGTTTCCAGTCTCATGGCTTAACTAGAGAAGACCAGGTTTGCACACTCACTGGCTATGTCCCATTCCTTGCACCTGTGGGAGTCATTGCTTTTGTTGGAGAAAAAAGGCCTGTATTCTACTCCGTGGCCCCTTGGTGATGCTGGCTGGAATGGTGTCAGGAAACCTACCAACCTCTTTAAAATGTGTATACCTGTTACTGGGGGTGTGGGTGCACACCTCTACTCCCAGCACTCCAGAGGCTGAAGCAGGATAGCCATGAGTTCAAAGCCACCCTGAATTATACAGAAAGACCCTGTCTCACAAAACAAAACGACACTCACCTGTTGGGAGTCAGACCAACAATATACTTGTCCCATAGGACTCCAAACTCAGAACTGTGATTACAATGATAAAATCTCTTCATGTTTCCCATATTCTAGAAGTAAGTTAACAGGTATTATACATATGCAAGGATGTATCTCAGGAAGTAGAAATCTTGGGGTCCATAGGGTCTGCCAAGCACTAATGTAACCCGCTGGACAAAGTTGAGGTTTTCCATTGACGGCCTGAGTAACTGGACAAACATGAAGCAAAGCTCTCAGGTCTAAAGAAGCTGCTTCTGATGTACCAGTGAGCAGAGGGAGTTTGGCCACTGCTGCCATTATAAAGCCTTAGCTGGGCATGTTGGCACAGGCCTGTGATCCCAGTGCCCAGGAGGCTGAGGTAAGAGGACTGATGCACATTTGAGGCCAACTTGGATTATATAGTGAGTCCCTGTCTCAAAACAAAAATAAAGGTGTGAATGGCAGTGTCTCAGGAGAGTAATGACAAATATTTGAGCTAGGGTTTAATGTGGGCAGTGTACAGAGGGGGTGGGTCCACATTCACCAGACATCCTAGAAAGTGTCTAGCCAAGAGGGACATGGGAAAGAAGCCAGGGGATAGTGCTCCCATGGCAAGCTTTTGAGCTTCATTGTGCATATTAGGAGGCTGGCCAGGCTTCTGGATCTCCCATGGGCCCAGTGTTCTGTGACATGATAAGGGCTGGGCACCACAGATGCTTCTGCAGTGTACCCTTACAGAGCTGGGTGGAGGGGAAGCAGGCCTTTCTTTGCATTGTACCCCTGGGGCTCCCCTATACCCAACAGTTTAAAATAGGCATGGTTAAATGCTCAAGTGAAAGTAGGGAGACTGGGAAGAGAGGAGTGGGAAAGGTGGGAAAGAAGGCAAAAGAGTATAACAGGAAGGGAGGAAATGATGAAAATGCTCGTGTATGGGTATGACAAAACAGTACTGTTACGTAAATTGTTTTTTATGCCAAGCCTGAAGATTTTAATCTTTGAATTTGCAATATTTCAAAGACGTTACTAGACTTCAGGCTGTCCTTGATTTTTTTTTTTTTTTGGTGGTACCAAGGATCAAACTCACAACCTCGTGCTTGCCAGGCAGGCGCATAAGCTGCTGAGCTAAATCCCCAACCCAACAATACTATTCTGTATAATTCATATGCACTAATAAAAATGTCAACCCTTAAGGGACAAGGTAGGTACAAGATGTCCCCATGTTCCTGAGTGGTGCAATATAATTGTGTGCAATAAGTTCTGGAGCTAAGTTCAGTGTTATACATCTGCAATCCCAGCACTTGCAAGGCTGAGGCAGATGGATCTCTGGGAGTTCACAACCAGCCTATGATATACCACCTGGACTACATAATGAACCTTGTCACAAAAAAGCAAAAACCAAATCATCTCCCCAAGCAAACCAACAACTCTCAAGCTATATGTTCAAATTGTGTCTCCCCCCCCAAAAAAAAAATTGTGTCTCCCCAAAAGTTAAAGCAAAACAAAAACGAAAACCCCCAGCAGCATTCACAGAAATAAAAACTGTTTCTTCATCTGTCGATGATCATGAATGAATCTACTTAAAGTCCTTAAGAAATTGAGACCTTTATTCAAGAGCAGGGATTGAAGGTAAATTAGCAAATCAAGATTAATAAATTGATACCGACAGTACACATTTTGGCTACCCATCATCCATAAGCACCCATCTGAAGAGGATTTCAATTCCCTTTCATTAGTTAACTCTATTTCTACCCAACATGATTCAAGACAGATTCCTAAGTGAGCTAGTGCAGTTTCCTATCACAGACTATACTCATTTTTCAAATGTCATGACATTCTCTACAATATTACTACCTAAGCTAACTAAATTGTGAGTCTAATGGCCATTAACATGTATACAGAATAGATACGGGAAGAAGTGTATGTTTATATATAAACTACATATAAGCAAGTTTGGTTGTGTACATGAAGGAGTGTCCCAGATCTTCATTCCCAAATGATCTTAGGCCATTCATGCCATCATGATGTGCCAGTCCTGCTACTTTCAGTTTTAATTTAGACATTTGCTCCATTCAGTGCAGCTCTTCAAATTCTGGAAGGAGGACGGTGGAGTATAAAGATGAGTGAGAAAGTGGAGCCCCTCTCCTGATTAAAGACTGCTCAACAACTGCAGTGTGTTTACTTACACAGTCAGTATAAGATACCGCTTACAGAGAATTTTAAGGGGAGGGTAAGATGCAGATCAGGAAGAACACCTAATCTTCAACAAAACGTCATGCCTTGGTAGTTACACAAGGGAACAAGAGAGGAGTTGTCTGTATTATGCCGGGAGGGCCAAGTCACTTTGTATGTGAGCTCCCTGAGCTGTGTACACTTCTTGTGGGGCCCTGCCAAACTCATGAGAAGCAGTGACCTTGTCCTAGATACCTGAGGTACAGACAGCAAGCTTACCCTCCTTGCCTCAATTATATAACTACCCCAAGTTTCCTTTGGTCCTTAGGATCAATTACTCTAAGCAGCAGAAATACACACACACACACGTTTGGTACTGGGGGATCCAACTCATGCTTGCCAGGCAGGCACTTACACTGCTGAGCTAAATCTCCTGCCCTATCTGTGTCTTTGTCTCGCTTTGCAGTTCAGGCTGGTCTTGGACTCACTTTGTAAGCCCAGGCTGGTCTCAAACTTGCAATAATCCTCCTGCCTCAGCCTCCCAAGTGCTGGGATTATAGGAGTGCATCACCATGCCCAAACAGTGCTCCCCCCAACTCTTTCTCTAATAATGTCTCAAATGGCCAAAATGGTCACATGATAATGTCATTTTACAGTGTAAGCTATTCCCCTTTCATTGAAGTCATGTACTTGTGAGGGACAGGATGCATGATAAGCCCATTTGATCACAGGACAGGTTCCTACTTTTGTGCTTCCTTTGCAGTAAAAAGGGTTCCTTGAGAGACAATGCCACATGAATGCCATGACTATGGGAAAACATCTTAAATGCACCATATATGGTGTCAGCAGAAGCATAATTGTCTTGGTTACTTTTCGCTCATTGTTGGGACAAAATACCCAGCACCCAAAATAAAGGAAGGAAAGGTTTATTTAGCTCAGTGTTTGTGGAGGTTTCAATCCCTAATCAGCTGGCTCCAAGGCAGGGTGGCATGTCACTGGGGCAACAGTTCAAAGCAGCAGCCAGAGCCTAAAAGAGGAAACAAGCCTCTTTTCCTCCCTTATATTGTACACAGGCCACCTCCCACACCAGGGTTAAGTGTGGGATTTAGAAAATCTCTGTGCCCTGCTCTTGCACAGGATGAAGATATTTACAAAGTAAGGATCCTGACTCCCTGCTGAGTCTTTTAATTAAACTTCTCAAGTTGACACAGTGTATCAACCACAACAATAATTAAGGGGAAAGCAAATCTATATCCAGAGCATGAGTTTATTCCAGTGAGGAGAAATCTTAAGTCACTTTCGTGATAGGATAGGTCCTATATAATAAACTTGTCATCAGACAGCTCCCTCGTCCAGCAGATTATTTGAATGGTGGTATCTAAATGCTCAGTGTTGATTTCTGCTTTTGGCAGGTTAAGCACATAACAATAGTGTTAGCTGTGTCAGCCTTGATGAGTGCAAGTATGTATTATGGAGCTACAAAGAGCATTCACCTCTGTCCTTACAGACATTTTATTTTTGGGCCCGCTGAGCAAGCACTGGGGTGGCTAGGTAAGGTCAATGAGGTGTATACTGCATCATTCTCTCCATCTGATCGTTCTGTTGTTATTTCTTGAGACACAGTCTAGTCAAGTAGTTCAGGCTGGACTTGAACTCACTCTATAGTCCACGCTGGCCTCAAACTCACAGCAATTCTGCTTCCTTCAGCCTCAGTGCGAGGGTCCTGGGTTTACTCTCTAGTGTCGGGGTTGTGTATGTGTGGGTGCAGGTTGCTTTCTGAAGGAACCTAAATTGTTCGAAGTCCTAGCCCTGGAGAACCCCCAGCCCACAGTACTTGACGCATGATTGCGGGAGGAAGTGACGTCACACCGACGCAGCCTCTTCCGGTCTGGCGTCGGGTTGTGAAATTTCTTCCTTTTTAGGGATCGCTGTGGTCCACGCGGCTCTGGTGAGGGAAGGTAGGGGCCCCGCCGGCGACACCAGGGGGCGGTGGGCGTCCGAGTGTGTCCGGGGCCGCTGCGTGGCCTCGTAGGGGAGGCCGGGTTGCTCCCCCCCGCGTCCTTCTGCGCTCAGGGGCCCCTGGAGCGTGGCTCTCGGGGTCCCACAGGTCGTCTCCAGGGTTCCTCATGAGGGCGCTTCCTGGAGTTTGCGTCCGGCGGCTGCCTCTTCAGAAGCCTCCAGGGTAGTCTGTGCATTTTTTTTTCCAGAAGGCAAAGAATTTCCGGGGTGGGAGTCGCGCACACTGCGCCTGCGTCCAGGTCCTCGCCGAGCGGGCGCCGCCGGCTTCCGGCGCCCGGGGAGCCGTGAGGGCGATGTATGACTTCGCGACCTGTTTGTGTTTTCATTCATTTTTTTTATTAGTGTATGTTTGTAGGAAATAACGATTACTTTCATAGTGGAGGGTTTGTGGTTTTTTTTTTTTTTGGACACATTACATTTAGGGAGAAAGAAGCTACTTTGTAGGGTGCGCGTATCTTTGCATGTGCATATTGTGTGTAGACTGCGCGTTATTGGAGTAAACAAAACACTCAGCCTTCTTCATCAGCGGAGCCTCCGAGGTCAGTGCCTACCCACTGAGAAAGCCTGCACTGGTGCTATTTTAAAACTTTTATTCTTTTCTCATTCTCCAGAAAAATAAAACATGAATACTTTGTTTTGTTTTGAGACAGAGTTGTCTTGTGCATTTCGGGCTGGCCTTCAACTCGCTTTGTAGCCCATGCCGGCCTCTAACTCACAGCGATTCTCTTGCCTCGGCTTCCTGAGTGCTGGCATTGCAGGTATGCACCACCACATTGGATTCATGAATACGTTTTTTGATGGAGCATTTGGAAGGAGATAAAATTGCAGGCATGATAATTGAGCTTTAAATGTTAGGTACTGCATCTCTTAAAGTAAAAAAATAAAAAAAGTTATGCAGTCTATGTGAAAAAGTAAAATTCTCCACAATGTAAAAGTAAGCTTTAAGTTCTTGGTGCCTGTGTCTGTTAAGGTTTATGTGGTCCTTCTTCTCCCTTTTAGGGGTTGAACACAAGTCTTTTACACAAGCTGTATCCTCAATCCTTTTTTTTATTTTTTATTTTGAGACAGGGTCTCTAAATTTCCCAGGCTGAGCTCAAACTTGAGATCTTCCTGCTTCAGACTTCCAGAAGGGTGGCATTACAAGCCTGTACCACCAAGCCTGGCTCTCTTTATATCTTTAATTCTCTTTGAACCTAGAGCAGTGGCTGCTGTTTTATCTGTTGTGTTTTGGAAGAGTGACTTTCAGAAAGTCACATAATCTGGTTATATTCTCCAGGTATGGTCAGATGTTTTTCTCAATTTCTTGTATTTCTGTTATCTGATGAGTTCTTGGATGGTTGGTGAAGGTCCAGTGACAAAATTCAACCTGAGGCAGTGATACTGAGCCTTTTAGAGCTTGTATGCCATAGGTTCACCACCACTGACCTAGGGTTATTGTTAGGAAACTTTAAAACTGGTGGAAGAGGCCAGTACGAAACCAAGGAAATAAATGAATTAGTACAGATTAATTGAGGGCCCAAAAGTAGAAAATAGTATTATTTTTTCTATCTCTGAATGAGAGGAGTGTAAGTAAGTAAAGAGAAGAAGTGGTATAAGTTAGCCACATGGAAATGTGGGTAGGAGTTGGTGGAAGCGTTCTATGAATTGGCCAGTTGCATTAGAGGGATACAGAGGGAAGTGCTCCAGGGATTACTTTTAGGGTGGTGCTTGAATCATTTGTAGTTTGTGAAAGAAGTTGAGCAGAGAACTTCCTCTTCAACGTATAACTGTCAAAACATCTAAATTATGTTTATTAAAATAATTAAATCAAGAGAAGATAGATTAAGGAATGAATGCATTTCAATTTTCATGGATAGCAAATTAACTTGAATTAGAATCCTTGCTAGGACATTGAGGAATAATTTCACCATTACTGTGTCTCCAAAGGGAGTAAGGAATGTTCTGGCAAGGCCCAGAACATTCCAAAGATTTCCAGAGGTTTTGTTGTGTTTTTGCTTTGGGTTTTTTTTTTTTTTTGGTACCGGGGATCGAACTCACGACCTTGTGCTTAAGCCACTGAGCTAAATCCCCAGCCTTGTTTTTACTTTGAAGGAAATGATTTGTGGTGATAGCCCTGGAGTTTATGATGAATGTAGAGACAGAACCAGGACATCCATAGCAAAGGCAACTGACTGCCCAATGTTTGACCAAGTGTGTTGTTCTTTGGTCCTGTCTTTGACTCGGAATATCCTGGCTAAAGGAAAGCAGCAGTGTTCCATTAAGCCCTATTATATATGATGTGCAGAAGGGTCCTTTGTATAACCTAAACACTGCCATTGTTGTTCATTCATTTAATCTTAGCTTAGGTAGTCAAGAAGTCTAGGCTGTGCTCATATCTTGTACTCTGAGGTAGTTACTTTGAAGATAACAATACAATATGCAATGTTATTCTCCTATTATTTGGTTTGTTTGTTTTTCTGAGATAGGGTCTCCCTATGTTGTTCAGGCTGGCCTTGAACTCACTGTGTAGTAGTCTAGGCTGGCCTCAAACTGGTGGTAGTCCTGCCTCAGCCTCCTGAGTGCTGGGATTGCAGATGTGCGCCACCACACTCAGCTCTCCTATTATTTTGTTTTGAAATTTTGTTTTACTTTTTTCCATTAAAAAAAAAAAAGCAGAAGTGTAGGATAGGGGCCATCTGCTATAGCACCCTGGCATTTGGCAAGACAGTGAGGTCAGAGGAAGCTACCTCTACCTACAAGTGGAATATACTGAAGTTGGGCTCCATTGGGTCTTAGGCCTTAGTAGCCTACAAAGCTTGGGGTTACTTCCTTGACCCAAAGCATAATGGGCTGCTGGGTAGGGATGAGGGTCACAGCCTGAGTGTCTGTGAGAGCTCTATTACCAGGAAATGCTGGTAAATGGGTAGTCATTTGTTGAATATCAAGGTGTCAATAATTGCAGTTTTTGTATGAGAGGTCCTGAATAAATAGCTACCTCACATGGTCCAGAGATGTCAAGATACATTAAAAAATGTTGCCAGTGCTTCTGTTATGAAAGTTTTTTTTTTATTTGGTTTTATTGCTTACTTATTTTTGAAATAAGGTCTTGCTTTGTAGTTCAGGCTGGCCTTGAACACACTGTGTAGCCCAGGCTGGCCTGAAATTCACAGTGATCCTCCAGTGTGCCACCATGGCTGACATTGTTTCTTTTTGTGTTGGACTCTTGCTGTGTTGCTCTTGCTGGCTTTGAATCGATAAGCTCTACTGATTTTCATGCTTTAGCCTCTCAAGTACCTAAGACTTCAGGTGTGCACCACCATGCCTGGATTTCTGTTTATTTTTTAAAGGCAATAATAGGTGTGTGTCTGATGATTTTTTTTTTTTTTTTTTGAGACAGGATCTTTCGTTGTAGTTCAGGCTGGCTTTGAATTCACTGTGTAGCCCAGATTGACCCAGAACTCCTGGTGATCCTCCTGCCTCAGCTTCCTGAGTGCTGGGATCACCACCCTACCTAGCTCATGCCTGGTGATTTTAGTTTGCAAGTAAAGATTTGTAAATAAGAAATATGTTGCGATTGGAACCCAAAAGTTCTGGAAGATATGTTCTATGTCTTTCACTAGTGTGTCAACTGAATTTCTTTGGAGAAGGATGTTACATTGTCATAACTGTTCCTGGGGAGGTTAATACTGTTAAGAAAGTGTGTCCAAAGATTGTGATGATGACAGATCTATTGAGTTACCCTTCAGCAGCAGAAGCAAAATGCAGGTGAAAGGTTGTTCAAATAGGCAGTCAGTAGAGCCAATTTGCATGTGAATTGAATCAGTTACAGTATTGTAGTACTTTAGGGTTTGAGACCTTAATGAATGGGACCACCACATTTATGATTAGTAATCCAACACAAGGTACCTTTTATTTTATTGAATTTTAGATTTAACTAGAGACAGAGTTAAGGTGCCAAGTAGTGAATCAGTAGAGGCAATCACTCTTGAATTAGGTTTTTTATTCTTTAATTTTTTTATTTAAAGAAAAAAAAACAGAAAAAGGATAGAAATATTACAGAATTTCAAAAAAAAGATAAACAGTAAAAAAATCTCTAGTTGATAAATTACATATTCTTTTAGAAATAGTTGTTCAAGTTACAAAATTAAAGCACACAAAGTGGACACTCAAGCAGTGAGACTGCAAACAGATCTGTTCAACAATCCAACAAGAACTTAGAAATATGGTTATCAATCCTACACACTTAAATATACATGCAATTATATCATTTATAGCACTTCCTATTTCCTCTTTTTTACAATAGCAATTATACATTTTAAAAATTTATTTAAAGAGAAGAAAAAAGCAAAGCAAAAAAGGGTAGCAACAATAGAGAATTCTAAAAGAAAGAATGAAAAAAAAGGAAAAAGAGAAAAACACCACTAAGAAATCACTAGTTTATAAATTACATATTGTCATCTTGGATGTAGTTGTTCAAGTTACAAAGTTAAAGGGTACATAGTAGACATTCAAATAGTGAGACTGCAAACAGTTCTGCTCAAAGATCCAACAAAGATTCAGCCATATAGTCATCTGTTTTACACACTCAAACATACATGTAGTTATATCCCCTTGAGCACTGTCTTTTCCTTTCTTCTTTGCAATAGCAATTATACATTTTGGTTTTTATTACACTTATAGTTCTTAATTTACTTTTTATACCAGAGACACAATATGATATTTATAAATATGATTCTTATTTATTTCACTAATGAGGATAGTCTCAAGTTGTCTCCATTTACCTGTGAAGGCCTCAAGATCATCCTGCTTTGAATTAGGTTTTATGTAAGTTTTAATCTTTGCATCCCTGTTGAAGTTATTCTGGGACAGATGACTATTTGAACTGGGAACCCATTGGTCCCGTTTTATCAAGTAAATTTCTAAGGGTTAAGATCTTTCTCTAATTTTACCATTTTTTTTAATGTTAGAGTATGGAAAGTTTTAGGAAAAAGGATACTATGAGTATTGGAAATGTAAGCAAAGCTGTGGTTAAAGTGAGGTATCCCTATTTTCTTCTATATTTTGTTAACCTTTCAAGATTAATTCCAGCCTGATATTAAACCTGTGCTTCTCTGGTGGTTGGTTCAAAATGAAATAATCTAATTCTTATTTCCCACTCTGTGTCTAACTTAGACCTGTAGAGCCCTGGGTACAAAGGAGGCAGTGACATAGGTACAGTAAACCTGAGCTATACTGTGGTGGAGGCACCATGTTCTCCCTAGTCAAGTTGGGAAGTCAGAAGCTCCCTGGAAACTGTCCCCAAATTGTTGGGCAGTCAGAAAGCCAGTCTCCCCCTCGCACTCTGGTGACCTTCTCATTGGCTCAGTATCTACCTGATCCTTTTCTCTGTATTAAACGTAGGACTCACCTTTCTGAACGAAGCTAGGCGTGATGTTAATCTAACATAAAGCACAATCCGCAGCAGTTAATCAAAATGAAATCGGAGCTGAGGTTGGTTGGTAACTGGCGCAGTCCACTTTTTGGCTGTGCACCATCCATCTGTACCCTTTTGCACATATTTGAATTTCTTCATAGTAGTTAAATCTGCGTTGTGATTGAAGAAGATAAAAGTGTTCTCACCTTTCCCCCACTGTGAGCAGATGTATACTCCCAATACCTGTGGTCACTGTGCTGCCATCCCAGGCCATAGTAATTTCCCTTTCAGTCATAACCTCACTGAATCTTATGTTACTAAAACCCAAATTGTGTATTTAACCTCTAGTGACCTCTGGTTTTGAACCTACTGTTTAGCCAAGTAGGGCCTCAAATTTACAGAAATCCTCCTGCCTCAGGCTCCTGAGTGTTGGGATTACAGGCATACCCCACCACGCTTGGCCTACAAAAATGTACAAAACTTACACATTTCTTACTACTGTGATTATTCTTGAGGTTATAACTGATATATGTGGCTATTTCCTCAATAATTCTTTCTCTTTTTTCCTTTGCTATCTACTGTTCTGTATTCATATATCTGGTAAAGTGACTCAAAACTATTCCCCAAAAGTCTCTTCCTCCATGATCTTACCGTTTAAAATTTTTCAATTACCCTTTTCTATGCAGCATAGAGGTGCTATTGGGAAGTTGTAGACTTCATCCTTCTTGCCTCAGTTGTATAATAGTACTGCATTTTGCCTTCAGTAATTGGATTAATTACTCCAGCCAGTGGGCCCTCCCTCAACTTTTTTCTGTTATTTTAGGGACCCAAAATTGCCGAGTGGGAATCTCATCTTCCACAAATGCAGACTGTAACTGCTGTCTGGGAGAGCATTCCTCAGAGACCAAGATCTCCAAACTTGCAGAAATCTAAATCACTGTCATTGTAAGCCACGTTTCTCCAGTGGACCAGTTTCACCTTCAGCTATTTTCATACCTGGTTTTCTGGCAGAATGGAGCTGGTGCAATCTAAAACTGTCTGAATCAAAGCATCTACCTTGTCCTGTGAGGTAGAATCCTTTCCTTTTGGAGTATCGCTTTTTATCTAACCCTGAGTAACTGAGTGTTCAGTAAATCATTTCTTCTATTTCCTCAGCTACCTCTTTTTTTTTTTTCTTGGTCTTTTTGAGACAGAATTTTATAGTTTTACATTTGCAGAAGCCTCCAACTTACTTTGTAGCGATCTTCCTGCCTCAGCCTCCAAAGTGCTGGGATTATAGGTGTGTGCCACCACAACTGGCTCCTATTTTTCTAAAGAGATGGGATCTTGCTATGTCGTTACTCAGGCTGATTTTGAATTCCTAGGGTCTAATGGTCTTCCTGCCTCAGCCTCTCAAGTAATTGGGATGACAAGCACGTGCCACCGCATCTGAACATTTCTCCCTGATGAACCACAACACAAAATTGTCACAGCTATATTATATTGAGTAATGGTACTTGGAATCTGTTGTGGCCCAAACTCATAGATACAACATGTTATCTTTTCTTTCCCACTGTTGTACTTGTTTAATGAAACTGTACACTGATGTGCAATGGAAATACTCAGCATGCCCACACTTCAGTATCCACAGCTGTATTTGTGAAACAAAATCAGACCTCCCTGCCAACCAAAACTTGTCAGTTGTCCACTCAAGTCATATCCAGTGATGACCAGCAACATGGTTCCTTATGCAGCAAACCACTAAGTCTCCATGTGAAATTAAGTGGGTAAGTGGCTTTTGACAAGGGTACCTCCTGCTTTTGTACCTAGACAAGTACAGGACAGATGGTAAGGAATAAGTCAAGCGGTACTGATCTTTTATGAAATGAGTATTTATCTTTCAGAAGCGTCTCTTAAATTTAGAGATGCTGGATCTGTTTCCTGGTTATTGCTGACAAAGGAGTTACCTGATTGTGGAGTGGATTCCAAACTTTTGTCATATGCCTGATGTTCCTCTTACTAGTTTTCATTCTTACCAAACTGCATCTGGTGGCCATGTCAGTCTGTTTTACTTAACTTACACAACTGCAATTAAAGGGACAAGCACTATCCCAAATTGTATTTTTAAGATATTGAGGCAGCATGGGATAGAGTATAATTTTTACTTTATTTATTCTGGAGTCCTGGAGGTGAAACTGAACCCAGAACTTTTGCATTGTGCCTTTTTTATTTTTTGAGACCATCTCAGTCTGTAAATTGTCCAAGCTGGGCTTGGCTTGACCTTTTTTTTTTTTTTTTTTTTGACAATGTCTTGCTAAGTTGCCAAGTTACCTAGGTGGTAATACTTCTGCCTTACCCTTCTGGAGTGCTAGGATTACATGCATAAGCCAACTGGTATATTACAAATTTTTAAAAATTCAGGCTGGGACCACAGACTCACAAAAGTTAATTTTGCATACTTTTCTAAGGGATAAATGGAAGCATGGGATTATTGGTATCACCCTTTTGAGATTTCCTATTAACTGTTTAGGGAATGAACTATCCTCTCCCACCCACTAGGACTAAAGTAAGATCACTAAGATTGAATACACTCCAGGGTAAGATCCTTCTTAGGATAAGATTATCTCCACTTTCTTGAGTCAAGATTATCCGTTCCCCTTGCTCTTTTCAGCCTCTGAGTCTTTCAACAACCCTGAATCTTCCTCTGACCCCTCCTGTCATTGTATACACCCAATAAAGAGTGGCTGTCTTAGAGTGTTTTTGTCTTTCCCATCCTGAGGCATTGACCTCTCAGCTCCACTTCCAGCGTCACTATTAGATTATTAGTGTATGTGTTTATCTTGTCCTTTCACCATATCCCTCATAAGGCAATTGGGGATCTTGGCCAGGTCCCTGTTAAATTCATATTTCTGCAGTGCCACAATTCTACCACATACAAGTTGTGAGCACTCTCCCCAGGTAGCTGGATGCATGAGTGTGATGAGACTGATCCTTGCCACAAAGTGTTGTCCCTTACTGTCATCCCTGACTGTTCTAGTCAGCACACCAGTGAATGCCCCTTAGGCCTTTGCTTGTGTGTTCCATGCATACTCCTTAATGAAGGTCCTGCCCCACAGATGCTTACTCTGTGTCTTGTTTTCATTTGTATGCTTGTGTTTTTTGTTTTTTTTTTTTAATGGTGCTGAATATCCAACCCAGGACCTTGGGAATGTCCATTGAGCTATGTCCTGAGTCCTTGCTTTGTCTGTTATAACCCTCTGTCTCATAGATAAGTTAAGAGTTCATTAAATTCCAGTTTGATGTTATTTCTCTGTCGGTATGGGGGGGAGGCTTTAAAAAAACTTTTTGTTTTACTTGACAAATATATGCATATGTATATTTACAGTAGATGTGGTATTTTATATCTGTTTATACTGTGGAGTGGATAAATCAAGCAACTTCACATAGTTTTTATATGTAGTTAGAACATTTAAACTGTACTTTTAGCAATTTTGAAATGTACAACATATTGCTATTAATTGCATTCACCATAATGTACAGTAGGTCTTTGGAACTTTCCCTTCCCCAACCACTTCACCCCTAGCTTTAGTAACAGCCATTTTGTTTTTTCTATGACTTCCATTTTTCTACACTGTTTATCATGAGATCATGTGGTATTTGTCTTTCTGTGCTTACCATATGTCTTAGTTACTTTTGGCTCTCATTGTTGAGACAAAATACCTGACGCCCAAAGTTAGGGAAGGGAAGGTTTGTTTCTTACAGGTTAGACTTGGGGGACTGTACTGAGTGTAGCATTCACCACCAATCTGAGCCGTAGACAATGAACCAATCGCAAATGTAGATTCAGCCACGTCCTTGATTGTATGAGATTTGGGGGGCCACTGACATAAACCCTGACAGCATATTTGACTTAACATAATGCCCTCTAGGTTCTTTCTTGTCACCAAAGATGGGCTTTTTGTTTCTCAAGTTAATTTTATTTCACTGCCAGTAGATGTACACCTTTTTCTTTATTCATCCATGAGTAGGCACTTCGGTTGTTAAAATGTCTGTTGTGAATAGTGCTGCAATAAATGTGGGCGTGTTGGGCCAGGGATATAGCTCAGCAGCACAGTGCCTGTCTGGCAAGCCTGAGGTTGTGAGTTAGATCCCCAGTATCCCAAAAATAAGTAAATAAGCAAATAAATAAACAAATATGGGCATGTAGATGCTGTTTGATATTCTGATGTCATAGCCTATGAAAATTGATCCAGTAGAGATACTGCTGTATCATATGGTGGTTCCATTTTTAATGTTTTGAGTAATCACTATACAGTTTGTTTTTTATTTTCGTGGTGGTAGAGTTCAAACCTAGGGCTTTGCACATGTTAAGCAACCACTCTAACACTGAGCTACATCCTCAACTTAGATTGGAGAATTTAATCCATGTGTGTATTAAGGATTAAAAACTGGTGGTCAATTTAACGCCAGCTGGATTACATCAGCATGGCGCTGAGTGTAGATGTTTCACCTGAGGAAAGTTGCCAGCATAAATAGAGACATGAAGAAGGAGAAGCTATCACCTTAGTGTGTTAAGGCATTAATGGGTTGAGGCATTGTGGGTTTTCCTGTGTGTTGCTGTTTGAGCCGTTAGTTCTCCTGGAGAAGCTCTAGTCCTTACATGGAGCACCGCTTCCTGGCTCCAGAGGGGAAGGTGTGTGCCACTTGGTCTCCAGGATGAACTAGTCACACTGGCTTCCTGGCATGTACTTGACTGTGCTTTTGTCAGAGGAGCTCAGGGCCTCTGTGTCGCTGAGGGTGGCTGTGGTGATTTTCAGGATAGCCCTGGTCTTTGTTGTGAGTGTGAGCTTCTTTGTTGTGTTGTGAGCTTCTTGGCTCCAGCATAGAACCCTCAACCTACCAGCACAGCTCCTTCACACCGCTGGCATAGACTTTTTGGTTTCCACCACTGACCTTTTGGGCCTTCCCAGCATGGATCTGTAAAAGAGACTGGCGCAAGTCCTTCTTGTGGGCTCTGGACCTCCAGTTGGACTCGTGGGAGGCATTGTCATGAGCTCTGGGTCTTCATCTGGACTCTTGGGACATTGCTGTGGGATTCAGACCCTTGGCTAAATATTCTATGTCTTTGGTGTTGTGGATAGATTTCTTGCATTTTCTTTTGTTAACTCTAGGTGACCATCATAAAACAATATTATAAACTCCATGTCCTTATTCTAATTGTTCTCTGTATAACCCCCGACTATAACAGTGTGCTTAGTGTAATTTTTGATAGGTAAGAATCTACTGTTGCCATTTTATTATTTCCTGATTTTCTTTCCAGTACTGGAGATCAAACCCAAGGATGCTGTACTACTGAGCTATATCTCCAGCCCTTTTAATACATAGTGTATTTTTAAATTTTGAGGCAGAGTGTCACAAAGATTCCCAGGCAGGGCTCATCCTCATACTTGTGATCTCCCTGCCTCAGCCTCCCTACGTGCTGGAATTATAGGCATGTGTCACTGAAGTTAGCTTCCTGACTGTTCTGTAGATTTTGTTTTATTCCTTTTCAAGTAGGTGATCTTCTCTTGTTACTGTGATTCCTTGCTTTTTGTTTTTTGGGCATCTGCAAGCTTTTGCTTGGTGATTACTATGCACTTTATGTAAAACATAAACTGGGCACAGTAAGACATACCTGTAATCACAGCTGCATAGGAGATTGAGGTGGGAGGATCTGAAATTCAAGGTCAACCTAGGCAATTCAGTGGCTTTTTGTGTTTCAGTATATAAGATAAAAGCTGGTTGTGGTGAAAAAATGCACATAATCCCATCAGTATGATTTGCTAAGCAGGAAGCTCATAAGTTTGAGTCCATCTTGGGCAGTTTAGTGGCTTATAGACTTTCAAAATGAAAACATGAAAGTAGATGGTTAATAGCCAGTTATGTTTGTCAAAATAGACCTGGGTTCTACTCTAGTACTGGAGGAAAAAAATCTAACTATAGTTTTTCTCACCTTTTCTCTTTTATGTCTTTAAAAAAAAATTTTTTTTTTTTAACCAAGGTCTCAGTAAATCCTGGGTTTATCTCTAAATTATGATCCTTCCATCTTTGCCTCTCAGGTAGCTAGGATTACAGTCATGGACCACCACACCCAGCTTCATTTTATGTCTTTAATTTCACAATTTATATTTTGTTATTGTATACTCCTTAACAAATTATTACTACAATTAGCATTTTTCATAATGTTCAAAATCTTCATAAAAATGTGATTAATGCATACCATTAAGAGTATTCAAGTATTACAAGTTTAACTGTGTGCTTCTCTCCATGAGTTTTATACTTTTGCATCTTATTTGTGTTATTATTCAGTGTCCTGCAGTTTGAAGAACTCCCTTTAGCATTTTGACAGGTGTAACAGTAATGAACATTCTGTGCTTTGTTTTCCCAGGAAGCTCTTTGTTTTTTTATTTTGAAGGAAAGGACAGATTTGTTGGATTTAGTTTAGTTAGTTTAGTTTTCTTAGTTGGATTTTTTCCCTTTCAGCTCTTGGTACATATTGTCTCCCTTTGTCCTGGCCTATAAATTCTCTGGTAACAAATCTGTTCAAAGCCTTTTTGGAATGCTTTTGTAAGTGACCCCCACCTCCACCCTGCCTGCATCCTGCCTTCAGGATTCTTTCTGCTTTTCACTTTTGACTGATTATGATATTTCTTCATATAATTTTCTTAAGATTGAATTTGTTAGGTTTATTTTTTTTTCTTTTTCTTTCTTTATCACTCTTTTTTTTGTGCTGGGGGTCACACCCAAGACCTTGCACATTTTAGGTAAGAAGTCTACCAACAAACAAACCCAGCTACATCCCTAGCCTGGGTTGCTTTTTTTGAGACAGGGTATTGCTAAGTTACTGGATTGCCCACACTATTCAGATTGAATTTATCTATTTATTTATTTTTACATTTCTTATTTAAAGAGAAAAAAAAACAGCAAAAGGGTACAGATATTACAGAATTAAAAAAAAAAGATAATAAATCACTAGTTGATAAATTACATATTGTCTTTTTAGAAATAGTTGTTTGCGGCGCCCTTTTCTGTCCATGCCGCGTCCTAGTCCATCCACGCCTTGTGACAATTGCTTCTCCAGGAAAAGGATGCCGCATGTGGGAATTGGGCACGGGGATCTTGAAATGTTTTGTACTGATAATTGTAATTTGTGTAGTTCACATGTGTATGTTTTTATGTAATGCTCAATAAGAAGTCGAGGGTGGAGACTCCAGGGGGGTTGCTGGAGGCCCTTTAGATAACCCCTTTGTGAGGACTGGTTGTGAAATTTTACCTTCTGTGAGTAGTATGAGAGAGTTTATACAGAGGCTTTAAATGGGAGAGCTCATGGAGGAGGATTTGCGGGGTTCCTGTGAGACAACTGCCCTGAGACACTGGACAGGCAGCCAAAGACGGGCAACTAGGACACATATGTTACACCACCGGCCGCCTAA
>PVLA01008781.1:0-84029 GCA_004027455.1 Hydrochoerus hydrochaeris | reverse complement strand
TCCTTTCTTCCTTTCTCTTTCTTTTTCTTTTTTTCTTTATCTTTCTTTCTTTCTTATTTTTTTCTTTTTTCTTTCTTCTTTCTGTTTATTTATACATTTTAGGGATACACAGTGATTACATTTAATATAGGGAATTTGTACCTGTACAAGCTACAACTTGATTCCTTTCCCCCCATTTCCCTATCCTCCCTCTAACCACTCTTCTTTTCCTTATTTACTAAAGCTTTGTTTCCATTTTTAAATTTCAGATTTCTTTTTCTACATTTGTGAAATGAAGGTTGGAGATCTCAGGGGCCTTATTCAAATCTAGCTCCACCATGATATGAGAAAAATGACAGCAGCGTATTAATAGATACGCAAATGGAAAATGAAAGTGCTTATGAACTTTTGACCCATAGAAAAAATTAATAGCATAGAAAGGAGTAGGGTTTTGAAATTCCCACTCTTTTCTCCATAGCTGCCTGTTCTTGATCTGTTAGTTTTGTGGAAGGGTACATCGTAATTACTAGGAAATGGTTACAGAGTGTCAGTGTCACAGAGACAGCCAGTCAAGCAGGTCTTTGATCTGCCATGTCGCGTGGCTCCAGCTGTGCATACACACTGTCTCTAAAACAACGTAGCATCTGTGACCTCTTTATAGATAAATTCCATTTTAGGTTTGTCATTAAGGGAGATCCAGAAGAAGCTAAAAAGTTATTTGAGGATTTTATTTGGAGATGATCAGAATATGCAGCAATGCAATGTAGATGGAGTAGGAAGCAAGATGACACTTTTTGATATGTTCTTTGAAGGTACTTTATGATAAAACAGAATACAACTTGTCTATTTACAGTATCTTTCCATTTCTCTGGGCGATTAATAAAACACACCTTTTTGCCAACATCAGTTTTTTTTTTTTTCTCATTTGATCTTGGAGAATTTCCTTTTTGGCATTTTTAAATGATTTATTTGTTAGGAAATTCTTTTCACCTCTTGCATTTTGCAATTGCCAGTGTCAATCTGTGTATAGGCCATGTAAACATAGCAGCTATGTGGGACTCTAGATGATTAAATGCGTGGCAGGTTGCATATATATATATTTGATGGTCTCGTGACCTGAGATCCTTTAAAGTTTCATGCTCTACCTTCCAAATCAGGTCATCTTTGTCCCATTTCCTTATTGCTCTTTTGGCTCGTATATGTTCATGGACTGTTCGGGTGTATTTTAGCAGGTACACACATAAATATGGTTTGTGGTTTAAAGAAACATTATTTTTCAGGATCTGAAAACAGAACTCATGTTTTCCAGGGCACGGAATACCCACTTGGTGTTAACATGGTGTCCAGAGCACAGGAGCGCTTTCATTCTGGAAATCAGGACCAGGCTTATTCTGCACACTTCTCTCTGGTTTATGGTCTTGTTATGGTTGACCTCTACCTATCTGGTAGTGTTTTTCAACAAAAATAAAATCCATAACTGGGCTCATTTTACGACTGACTGTAAAATCTTTCCTTTCAACTTTGCTTTTTCGCAGAGGGAAGCAACATTTTCTTTTCCTGTAAACTTGGAATAAATGGGATAAAAAAGAACAAACAAACAAAATAGTTACTGGAAATGTTGAATTAATTGGAAAAAAGGTATTGCATCTAGTATTATGCTGTATAAGAGTCTCAAATGTTTGTCAAATATAATGAGTGATTTAATTTTTAAAATTGTGTTGTGTTTTTCCAATACTGTTCTTTCTCTGCCCTCTTCCCCTTTACCCCTCAGAATCTTCTACAAAAGGGGACTTTCCTTGCAGAGCTGTTATTGGAGTCATTTTGGATATGGGTTACTTTAGGGACAATGGAAGATTAATTGACGAGTGACTAGGGCAATCTTTGTTATTATTGCTATTCTTAAATACTTAGTAGATAATTATCTTGATTAAATTTGTCTGTTAAACAGAGTAGCTCTGATAAATATTGCAAGAGATTACAGTAATGCATTCCGGTTTTAGTACTGTAATACTTTACTTGAGTGGGTTTTTTAATCAATAGGAACAATTTAGTCCTCAGAGATGTGTAGGCAATTCCCATTGACTGGTATGGAATTCTCATGCAGTTTTTACAGTGCTGGGTGGTAGTTTAGTGTGATTATTTAGAAAGAAAAAGAAAATTTGTGAACTAGAGAGTTCATGCTGGAGAGGGATGGTATATATTTGGTGTCATTGGTCATGCAGATCCCTCATGCTTACTGGGTGATCTAACATCTCTGAAAACTTGGCTTCTGTTCTCAGGATAAACAATCTTTCCCAGTGATTCTCTGGCAAGTGCACTCTGGTGTCCCTTGGACAGTAACCCAACATATTTTATTTCTTTCTTTTACTATTAAAGATTGAACTCAGTTTATCCTCCTCCCAACTCTTAGTTCAAATGACTTGGATGAGCCTAACCCTGGCTCCTTGCCAGCCAGGCCTGGCCAATCAGCACCTTCCACCACTCAGGACACAAGATTGGTTTAGGGATGTATCTGACCCAATCTGATCTGATAGAACTCAATTCCAGCACTTTTGTTGGAAGCATTAGAACTTTAACTTCCACTGGAGCAATTGAGCCAGGAGGCCACAAAATCTGACCAGTGGAGTCTGCCTGGAAAAAAAAGCCAAAGGAGACAAAAGTAGAAGTGTGTATGAGAGAGAGAGAGAGAGAGAGAGAGAGAGAGAGAGAGAGAGAGAAGCAATTTAAAGTCCTAAATGCAGCTAACTTTTCAAATTTGGGAAATATTACATTCTTTTTTACACTTGAAATTGTTTGAACTGGGTTTCTGCTTTATGTCACTAATATGAAACGTATACACGATTACAAAACACTTGTATTTTCAAGGACTAAGGGATAATTAAGAGTCAGTAATAAACCCTTACAGAGACAGGAAATGCAAGCAGGAGGACAGAAGGAAAGGACAGTGTAAATCATCACACTGTGGTGACAGTGTAAATCATCACATGTCAAGGGGCAAGGGCTCTGTGCAGGTCCTTGACTTGGGGGCTGGGATGGCGTCTGGGTCAGGAGTGTTCTGGTGGCAGAGGTGGGGGCAGGCTCACTGCCAGGAGCTGAGGAAAGAGTGGGCTGCTTCCTTTGTCCATAAAAGGCTCCAACTCACTTCTGGACTTGCAACCTTGGAATCGACTCTTCCACTTCGCTCGCCACAGCCCACACAGCCAAATAGTCATCTTGTCCTGTAAATTTTCCCTCTACAATTAAACCTTGGTCTCCTACTTTCTTCACTTTTCCTGCCAAGAGCTTGGTCCAGGTGCCCAGTTCTCCTTTCCTGGAACTTGTGAGGGCCTCCGGTGGCTCCCTGCCCACTTCTGCCTCTGTCACCCATTCTTTGTCCTGCTGTGACATTATTTGTCCCAAGGCTCAGTTCCCATTGTGAAATTGCCCCACACAATGAATGGGCCCTGGATTGGGAACTAGTGTTGGCTTTTCATGATGCCTAACCCCTGCAGGTTAGGGCTTCTTGTCTTCCAGGTGAGGCCCTGAACCAGGTGTTCTGACATTCATTGCCTTCCATTACCTCTAAAATAAAATCCTATTCCCGAACTTAATCCTCTAGTCTTACACCTTTTTAAATGCACATACTTTAGCAAAAATTTTAAATACTTCTCATCCCTGAATGTCCTTACCTAGTACATTCTGTCTCTGTTCATTTTACCTAGAATACTTGATCTTTCCATATAAAAATCCTATGCATCATCCAAGTTCCAAGTTCCAATGCCTGTGAATCCTTGTTTTAAGCCAAGGTTGATGCTGGGAGTCTTTGGTGTGTTTTGTTGTTTGTGTCTACATCTTGTCTTCTGCCAGATTTTCAGTGACTTGAGGAGGATCGTGCCCTAATCATACTCGTCACTGGAACCCTCCAGGAATTTACTTCAATAGTTTCCAGCAAGTGGCTGAGGAAGGAAAACACGTATTGTGTTGCTGAGTGGTCATGCAGCCATCTATCCTGCAAAGCACCCCCGCTACCCCGAGCAGTTGAATGCTGTAGGTCGCTGAGTGATGTATTGTGATAATAACAGCAAAGGTCTTTTGGGCTTCCTGGGAAGTGTCACGACAGGCCTTGCCAGTCCCTCTTCTCTGGGCCTGGAAGGCATTAGCAAAATCACCACTGGGTGAAAGTCTCACTGGGCTCCCTTCTAGAACTCCACGTTAAGGACAATTTAGCTGGCCTTCCTCTTACTGCATGCAAGGCACCAGTGAGTTTATTTGAGTCAGAGCAGAGGAGTCTCCTCTGATGCAGCGCCTGACAAGAGAGAGCCTAGAAGCAAGCAGCAGCCATGGAGTAAATGAAGATCGGAGAAAATGGTGGACAAAACATGGAGAGTAAGGAGTGGACAGAGTTCCCCATAATCCTCATTATAGCAAGATGATCAACCCCTGTTCCGTGAACTCATTGCCCTGTTGTGGCGAGGCTGGGTATTTTCAGAGCCAAGGCTGCAGCCAGTAGCTAGAATTATGTGGCTCTCTCCTACCTTCAACCGTCGACCTTGAGACCTTTCTCCGGAGTGAAGCTTTTCTAGGAGCTGGAGGGGAAATGGGCAGTGGCACTTGGGTGAACCTTTGCTCCCGCCGTACTGACTTCCCCTCTCCACCCACAGCAATTTAAATCATTAAAATTCTGTATAATTACAATTTCATCCAAGTTACACCAGTTATGTTTGCTGGCCACAATGGGGAGTATAAATATCTCAGAGTCCTCAAGACAGAGGCTGCTTCCTGCCCGCGGCTTCCCCTGGCACAGGATGCTGTCTGCTACTGTGTTGCCCATCGGCAGCCTGGTGGAGGCTGGATTCCTTGCTCCTCCATCCCTGCCCTGACCCAACCTTTGTTCTCCAGGTTTATTTACAGTGTTTTGGGCCAAGGGTGACAGTGACTGGTTGGGGTAGATGTGTGCTCTGCATGTTATGGGATTTTCTTCTGATACATTCTCATTTTCCTCCCCCTCCCCATCCATTTGGTCTGTGGCTTCCAAAGATATTTAGATATATTTAGATTAAACTAAATAAATAAATCTTTCATTCTCTCAGTTAACTGGAAAGCAAGGTTTAGCTTCCTTCCTACCCATCCATGATGCCAACATTGGATCAACTTCTTAAACACAATTTGTGTTGCTATTTTTTTGCTCATAACCTCACAATGGCTTTGCATGACTTACTTAAAACAAGGTTAAAAGTTTATTTTGTGTCCATTCACAGAACTACTGATACTCAAGCACATAGCATATGGCAGGCTTGGCCAAGGGCTCCCTGGTCATAGATTCTCTAGCAGCAGGGAAGATCACAAAGGGATTTTCCCACAGATGGATCCCCAATGTGCGCTTCTAGAACGCTGTGATAGGACCACCTTCTGTCACCAGCACTAAGTGTGGTGTAAGCCACTTAATGGTGTGCTTGGTGCGGAGCATCATCATATGAGATGCGGTTGAATCTCCTCAGCTGGGATGCTCTGACAACTTAGGAATTAGTACACATCATGGTTTGGGTTTCTCTGCAGCAGGCTCTGAGATAAAGATCTGACTGCAAGTGGCTTACCTGAGAATTGGCCCTAGGAAAGTGAGTGAGGAAGTGAGACAGGAAGGGGGTGAAGCCACTAATGGGTGTATTATCAAACCAGTTACCACATTTGATAGGTGGAGACCAATTCCTCCTGGGGGACTCTAGAAAGCAGCATAGCACCTGCCTCACTTATCCTATTTGAGGCTCCAGGGAGCTGGGCAGCATCTGTCTTGTGTCCCCAGGAAGCTTTGGGAATAATTCCAGGGGGCCGAATGCTTTTGTACTTCCTGTTTGTCTGTGTGTTTTACAATCAGGTAAAAGATCTCTGGTAAACAGAGCATAGTGGTACATACCTGCAATCCTAGCACTCAAGAAGTGAGACAGGGAGATCATAAGTTTGAGACCAGCTTGGACTACATAGCAAGTTCAAAGGCAGCCTAGATTACAGCAGATTTGTCTCAAAACTCCAAATTAAAAAACTGTGATGTTGGTTTGTAAACATTGGGCTTGCGACCAATAGCACTATAGTTCATGACTGAACAGAACTTATTCCCTACTGTATTTTCTCCAAGATGCTCACCAGAGCCTCTTGGGCTTACGAACCCTGTAAGCTCTTCTGCACTGTGCTTGAACAACAAAATCACCAAAAGAAGGATAAAAGTGTTGAACTAGATAAACCACAAAATGAACAGTTGTTTACAATAGGAGAGTTGAAACAAGGCATATGCCACCTTGTAGGACCTTGAGAGACTCAAATTTTTGCTGGTGTGTACATGTCCACAAATCACCAAGAAAGTGCCTTGAGTATGGGTTGTGGGAATGCAAATGTATTGTAAGTATTAGGTAAATTTGAATATGTGGAATCTGTGAATGAGATTCAACTCTATTTCACCTTGTGATAAATACTGGAAAAAATAAATAAGGTCTTGCATTTCTGTGAGGTCAGATATGTGCTTAGATCAAGCCTGTGCAAGCAGTTGAAGGCTATCAAATCATCCTATATCTGCAATCTGTCATTTAAAGCAGCTTTAGGCTGTGGTACCTAATAGAGCATCATTTGCTTTTTAAACAAAAATTTTAATGTTTACATTTATTAGTATGTGTTTGCAGTACATAATGATTACATTCATGGTGATGAGCTGGTGCATGTACATAACACTTTTTAATTCTGTGGGGGAAATTATTTGAATTACAATAACTTGTGTTGGGCAAATCTGGATTTTCCTGGACATACTAGTAGTTTTCTTTGCACTGACCTGTAAAGTTTAACAACTTGAAAGAATATCCATGAGATTATTAAACTGGAGACATTTTCAGTCTTTTGAGGGATTCGAGGGCCACATAGCTCAAAGCGGAGCTCAGGCTGTACTTGGAAGGACCCATTGGCAGCAATCTGACCCTTTTTTTTAAAGTTCAGACTTCCAGCTAAGTGACTTGGGGCAGCAACTGGAAGAGGAGTCGTGGAGAGAAGAGCAGTCCTTCTTCACATGTTTGCTGTTGTCCTTTGAATGACATTTCCCATTATAAGTGTCATGTTCCTTCATTACGTGAAGTAGATTAAAGCATTGTTCCTCCCATGATGTTTTCCTAAAATCAAGAGCAAATATTTTACATTATTATGGGTTAATTGCTTTGCTGAAGACTGAAGAATGAAAAATTAATGTATTAATCTCTCTATGAAGGCGATTTTTATTCCATTAATTCTGTATGATTGCTTCAGAGCTTAGCTCTATCTTATGGAAGTAAATGAGTCCTCATTCCTGAGTCGAGGAGGTCACGTTCCATCCAGAGAAGGTTTGGTGTGACAGACCCGCTGGCAGCATTGGCATCCCCCTAGGGGCCCTAAATGCAGAAACTCGGGGCACCCAGCCCCACTCCGCCTGAACCCCTTTGAACAAGATCTCCGGTGATTCGAACTACTTATTAAAGTTGGAAAAGAGCTCGTTTAAAGTACCTGTATTTGCTTCACTTGAAGGTCAAGTAATTTTTTACAGCTTTAAGGAGGTTCAAAGTTCTCTCGTTTCACCTTTTCATTTCCTAGAGGAAAGCGACTAGAGTTCAAGAAAGTCATTGCCATGCAGAGCTGGGTTGGATGTAGGACTCATAGCTGTTAGGGACCTTTTTTCTGTTAGTATTTATTGTTTCTCCATATTCTTAATGCTAATTATGGCAAATTCCTTGAAGATTGTAGATAGGCAAGGTGTTAGTATTCAACTTGAGATTGGGGAAGTGACTTTTCCTAAATTTCAGCTTAGTAGTACATGTTTGCAGTACACGATGTTTCCATTTCCTGTAGGAAGCTTGCACATGTACATACACATCTTAATTCCTTTTTGCACCCATTCCCTTCCCACCCATCCCCCTCCACCATCTCTCGATCTGCTTCCTTTGTTTAGTACGTGCTTGCAGTATACCACGTGTGGAGTTGGTACGAGAGGCATGTTTCTTTATCCCTTGTCCTTTCCCTTCCTCCTTCCTTCTCTCGATCCCCTTTCCATTTAGGAAGGATCTATCTACCTGCTTCTTATTATCTACTTCTTTGCTCCTTACTTCTACTTTGGGTTTCTCATATAAGGTAAACCATGTGATATTTAAGCATGCTCGTCTGGTTTATCTCACTTAACATTGTGGTCTCTAGATGTAACCATTTCCCTACAGGTGACACATGTTTGTCCTTCTTTATGGCAGAGTAGTATCCACTGTGTGCAGATACTTCATTTCCTTTATCCATTCATCTGTTGATGGACATATGAGCTGCTTCCAAGATTCAGCTTTTATTAACTGTGTTGCTATAGATATAGTTACGCATACATCACTGTAAAATGGGCTCTTTAACTCTTTCAGGAAAATACCTAGAAGGGGCTACCTGGGTCAAATGAAATGCCTAGTTTCAGTTTTTTTGAGGAATCTCCATACTGGTTTCCATAGTGGTTGCAATAGTTTATATTCCCACCACACGGAGTAACTCATTTGAGACAACAGAGTAGATACAGTCAATCACAATAGACAAGATTGTGCTACATAATAAGCCACAATCATCAGTGATTTTAAACAACACAGCTACTTACTCATGCTGCCACTGAAATTATATGTTCACACACGTTGACTCAGGGCTTTGAGCTCTGAATCACCATCTGCCATCTCTTCAGGATCCATGCTCATGGGACAGGTCCTAATTAGAGCTGTCAGTAGCAATGGCAGGGGGACCAACAGGACTAATGACCACACACTGACTTCTAAGACTCCTACAAATGACACATGTCACTTGTTCTTATGTCATGTAACCATTCTTAAGAACAGTAGGGAAGTAACGTCAATGGTGTTCTTGTAAGAGTAGTAATTACTCTACTACTCTTGTAGTAGTCTTTGTTGACTTCTTGATATAAATATTTCTTTTATGACTGATATCAAGGTACCAACACACTGCCACTGAAGTTATTGTTGCTAAGGGATGTACACACTTGGCTTTCCTTTTTCCATGCAGGCCACTGGAGTCAAGTTCATGGTGTCACTGAATACTTCTTTTATAGGAATAATAGCAATGAAGGATAATACCTACTACCAGATGAGATTAGATATGAAAATAACAGAGTGTTGGGGAATAAATGCAAACATCAAATCCAGTGTGGAAACTCATCAGAAGATTCAAGGACTCACAGGATACCTGAGTTAAGATTGGTCAAACATTTTTACAACATATTTTACATTTTTTTTTGCTGAATGAATATTCATACTGTTAGCTATTGCATATTAGTAAACCTTGTGTGAAACTTAAATCTCTTCTACTCCCAGCACTTCTGTTGGTATGGTCATGCTCTGAATAATGATATTTCCATCAGTGATGGACTACATATACAAAAGTGGTCCCATAAGAGTAAAAATGGAGCTGAAAAATTCTTGTCACCTATTGACGTCATAGTTGTAATGTCATGGTGTGACATATTGCCATGTGTTTGTGATACTACTGGTATAAACAAACCTGTGGCCAGTTGTGTAAAAAGTGTGAGACATACAATTATGTACATAATATTCTATCATAAGAATAAACAGCAGTGTTTATGTATTTACTTTTTAATTATTATTTTAGATTATACTTCCTGAATTTATTTTAAAAGTTTACTGTAAAGCAATACCATGCTGGCAGTAGCCTCACACATACCATACTTTACCCCAGGGTTACTCATTTTCTCTTGTGTTTAATCTAAGTTCTTTTGCTCATCACGGTTCTAGAAGCATTAGGCTATGCTATACAGCATACACACGTCCCATATAGTGTAGGTGTGTGCAAATACCAATGCTGTGATATTTGCACAGTGATATAGTATCCTCACAACACACATCTCAGCACATGTTCCTGTCATCAAAATGATGCACAGCTGTACTTGAGGTGGTGTTGAACCTGGGTGGTCTCCATGACTGTCACCTTTTTTCAGAGTCTTCTGTTTTGTTGGACTATTTCCACATTTTAATGAAAATCAGTCACAGTACTAGACTATCTGAAGGAAGAAGCACATAGCTTTAGTTACAGTGTAGATGCTGAGTCAGACTCTAGCAGTGGGCTTTGAACAGCTAGAGCAAGGGCAGGTATAGATCCATGCAAAAATCTCTAGGAAGCTCCCACATAAATATCTTGGCAAGATGGTATCATTCCTCAATTTAAGGTCCCCTTAAAAAGGTTTTAAACATTTTCTTGACATAGAACATTATATAATTCTATCCAGTGTATTCATTCAGTGTATCAGAAACTCTTCTAACCTGGTTTAAAAAGACAGTTCAGGTTCAAAAGTTATGAAAATGCCTGTGACTTACACTTAAAAATGCATTTAATCCTTTCTTTATACAATACATTTAATAGAGAATAACTGAAAGAATCTCCTAGGTCGACTTGATATAAAAAGTTGAGAAAATAAGATATACATCCCTTTCTGGGATGTCCTCTTCCACATACAAAGGTTGACTCCAATGGCTCCTGCAAGAGCTTGGCCACTGATCCTGAGAGCAGAAACTTCTCTGTCATCATAAACTTCTAGTGATCACACCAAGCAAGAAATTTAGACATGATATTGGGCCTCAGTGCTCTAGATATTTTATAGTCAAAACCCATAATAGCATAAATGCAGACCTTGGAATGCAGATCAATTGCATTTTATGATGATTTTACAGAAAAAGCACAAAAAATGAAATTGGCCAGTTATAGCTAACCCTTTTCCCAAACTCATATACTAATTTAACCAATACTAAGGCTTAAAATTTACTGAGTATTTATTACATGATAATGACACATTACATAATTATCTCATTTATTACTCATAACAACATTCGGAGGTGGGGACTATTATCATCTCTCTTAGTTTGGATGTGAGATCACAGACACACTGGAAGAAGTTAAGTAACTTCATGACCACAAAGCTGTAAGTGCTAAGCTGAGATTCCTGCCTGACTGACTTGATCACTATGCTACTGTACCATCCAGGAAGCAAGAGAGTGTCTCTGGCTAGGGAAAGTGACCTGCAGAGTTTCATTTTCCATTTAAAGTAAGTAGGTAGAAATTGAGGGCTGAAATCATCAAGTCTAGTCATTCAATAAATGCCCTGATCTCTTCAAAAACGTCTTTATGGTTCTCTGATTCATGCATGTAGCCTGTCTTCTTCCCAAAGGGTATTTGAGGTGACCAGCATCTTTGCAAAGTGTTCTTTTCAGTCTCTGCCTAGTGCCAAACAGGTGGGGGGGGGGGGTTGCACCATGCACTGAAACCACTCTGGGGAGAATGCTTACTTTCAGGATGTGTGGCTGTCTATAAAGTCAAAACTTGATCAGTGAACTTTGTTTTCTGGTTCCTATAAAGTAATTCTATCCCTTTTGAAAGATTCTCCAGGCAAGGATTATCTTCTCCCTCTGGTTTTCTTCTCCAGTTTAAATGACTTCATTGGAGACACACAAGCACTTCACTGCTCTCTGAGCAATATTCAGGTTGTCATACATTCCCCAAAGTTAAAACTTTGTATTTGGGACATGGCCTGACATATATGTACAAAGTTCATCACTCTTCCCTGTGACCTATGCAACGCTTGTATTGAGAAAGAGTAGAAAGCAGACCCTGAGCTCTGGTGTCTGTCTGGGACTCCTGGGCTCTTCCACTTTCCGCCCTCGTCCATGGACGTTCTGTCAGGCGTGGACATGTCTGAGAGCATTTTCCATCTTGCTCCACAGATGGTCTTCGTCAGAGCTTTAGACCTTTTTGCTGGTCTCAGCGTGGTGTTATGTCTCTGGCTGTAGTTTTATGTCTTTATTAGTCTCGTGCCCTTGAGCGTGCAGAGACTGTGCTTTTGCTTTCCATTGTCTCAGACTCCCCTTCCCTCTTCCTCCACCCTCTACCTCTCTCTTCCTGGAGGCTGTTGAGACCTGCAGCAAGATACAGATCTGCATGCCCTCAGAGGTTCCTCATTTTTTTTTTTTTTGAGAGAGAAAATTATGTCCAAAGAAATCATTTCTTTATCATTTCCTTTACTTTTTGAGAAGTGAAACTGTAAGCAAGAAAGTTAATTCGGGGCATCTATCAAGTCATCTGATTGTGAGATGGAAGTTTCCAGTGTTTCCTGGGCAGTTAAAGTCTTTTCTTACTTCCATAACTTCCCGGTGTGTCAGTTTTATCATCAGTTCCAGGATTGCATTAATCCGTTTCTCCAATAAACTCTCCTTTCTTCCGTGCTATTATATACACACATATTTGTAATATATGTGTGTGTATATTTATGTGTGTAAACTTGTCACCATTACTCAGATTTCTTTAGTATAATTTTATTCTTGTATTTAAATATTTTTCCAAAGAATAGAGGGATCTTGTATCCTAGTTTGCCTGGGTTCATTTACCTGACGTTCCTGAAATAATTCCTAATTAGTATTTCTCCCTTTAGTTGTCAAAGCGTGCTAGCTGGAGCTCTATCAAAGCTTCCTTCCTACAGTCTGCATTTTGTCCCAAAGTCTTTCTTTTGGAAAAGAAGATAAAAACAACATCTGTGTCCTCCAGCCCTTTAGTTTCCTGTGGGCTCTTGGCTATTTTTCCAGTCGTACGTTCCCCGCTACCTGAGTCCCCATATGGCCGGAGGGTGCTGTTTACCGCCATGTGCCTTTTCCCTCTGTTTTCTGACCTCTTCATTTCAGCGTGCTGGTTCTCATGATTCATGCAGGATGTGCGATCACGGCTAACCCACAGCAGGTCCTAACTCAAAACCTGTGGCCACACAGGTGAATGAGAGCTAATGCTTTCCCTTTCTCTTGCTTTCCACAAATCCGATCCTGGGAATCTTTGACATCTTAAATGATCATTTTCTTTATTTCATCCCAGAGTACTCTCCTGTGTGCAGCAGTGGACAGAAACTATCTCTGCTTTTTCACCTGCTCTTTTAAGTGCAGAGAGCAGTGTGGCCAGTGGTGGCCAATGACGTGGCCCTCTTTGATTCTCTGTTTTCAGGAACAGAAGATGAATTGACTGTCAAGTCCTTGGTTCCTCCCATAACAGCGACTGGAGGAAGTGCCTTTCTGACCTGTCCTAGTTGGCAGGAGGTGACATCTGTCAGTGGTCAAGACCATGGCCTTTGGACTCAACTTTGGGTTTCATTCCTCACTATTAAGTCTCCTTGTTTGTAAAATGGGGATGAACATTTTTCCCTTATCAGATTTGAGAGAGACTTAAGTGAAGTCATGTGTACAGTATGCAGAGCACAGCACCTAGAAATCAGTGTATATTTACTCAGTAAATAGTGATTCTTACAATAATAGGAACCATCATTGTTAGTTTTAGTGTCAAAAGTATAGTGAAATATTGGTTTACCTTAGGGAGGCAATAAATCCTAATGCAGTGACACTAGTACTGGAGCCAAAAGTATATTCTAAGGACTGCTCTGTTCTGTTCTCCTGGGTGACTGCTGTTGGCTGAGAATGATTCGCTACGTGTGAGTAACGGGAGTGGCTTTGATTTTTGTTTCATACAGTGTTTCCCTTTGACTCAACAGAGTTTCCACCCACTATAGCTTTTTTTCTGGAAGTAGAAGAGCATGGACAAAATGATGAATAAGAGAAACGGAGATCTGAAATGTATCTTGAATTTGTAGCCCAGCCAGCTGGTACCTCCCAAGAGGTTCTATCAGTGTGGCTAAGAGTGTGAACCCCAACTGAAATTTCAGTGCTTTGCTTAGTTACATTTTCCCTTGGAGGCAGGGGAAAGACTCCCAAATTCTCAAAATTTCTCTTACCCAAATTTTTGGATATTCTTCTCACATAAGTAGCTTTTCAGCTACTACCCCAGTCAGTATCCACAGCCAGCAAAACCAATACTGACCAGAAACACCTTTATGACCACTTTAAGTTCATAAATTAACCAGAGGACCCTATTTTTCTTCTGTAACCCTCAACATGCATTTCATGAAGTCCTGTATTCACAGAATAGTATTTCCTTTTAGGTGACAACCTCATTTTTTAAATTTCATATTGTCAGATGATCTATTTATTTTTGAGCAGCATCTTTCAGTAGGAAAAATTGGTAAACTGAGGCTCACGATGATTAACTGGCTCTCCTAAGTTCCTACAGTGAGTCAAAGAGTGAGACAGGAATAGAAACCACAACCCTGGCCTCCTAAATTGTTTTTCTGACCACCAGACCACACTTCCTCTCCAGACTATGAGACACTGGAAAATGGGAGTCAGGCAGAGAGTAAATATGGAGGTGAACCCACAGAAACACAATTTTACTTGTACTTAAATCATGTCATTTAGCAAAGGAAAACAGCAAAAGCACTCCAGTTTCTTTGCTGTCATCCTAAATTATAACCTAAACCCACAGTGAATATAGAATAGGAAATGAGTCTGCCTCGAATTGACATACATTTTCCATTTAGAATAAATTTGAAAAAAATTGCTGATTTCCCACTCTCGATGTGTTTTTCCTGCATTTTTAGGGGAATCTAAAATGAGGTCTTTTGTATTTCAAAGTATACAAATAAGATAGGTTTTTATTTATGGAATTTGGCATTCTTTTAGTTATAAAGTTTCTATTTATATTTAGTTATAAAGTTTCATTTTTTTTGTATAATATAAGCCTAAACGATGATCATGTATTGAGGATTCTACGCTTTGTAGGAACACTCGGTTTATTAGCCATAGTCATTATCTTTTGGCTCAAAATTTAGTTGACAGAGATTACATGTACCCGTGGAGGCAGTTTTGGTGAAAACCAAATGGGGAGATGTGAGTCAGAAGCAGCATGTGACAAGCAAGGGTGAAAACCAGAGTGAAGAGTTGGGTTTGGGTCCCAACTGCACCTCTAGCTAACTTTTAGTCTTGGACAAATCAGACCCTATTTATTGATAGGGAATCACAGTGGTTGCCTGTCATGTCTAGTAACAGTGTGGGTGTGGAGATCAACGTGAGAAAAATGCAATGTGCAAAGAGCCTTGAGCTAGAAGACAACCTACAGGAAGTGTGGAATTACGCCACAGCTGTCCAGGCAGGCCTATCACCTTCCTATGTAGCATCTACAATGGAACCGCTTTGAATAGCTACTCACCATGCCCAAATGGAAATGAAAACAAGAAATTAAAAACAGGCTCTTTTTGAAATTGTTTTTGGCTTTGAGAACAAAAAACAAGATACTTCCTTTTGGCAAATAGCCCCTGTCCTCATCAGGAATACTTGTGAGTGAGAGATACCCAAACTCCTCTCATGAAATCAGATAGTGGGTATGACAAAAAAACTTTTCCACATAGAAAAGAAAGGGGTGCAAAGTGGGGAAGCTGAGTCCCAGTTGACAGGGAGTGCCATGGACTCTTCCATCTGTGGGTCCCAGGAAATGACAGAGCATTTTGTAGCCTTGAGAGTGTGGCGACCAGCGAGAATCCTGGAATGACCTTTTCATGGAAACAAGCCCAAAATGTGCTCTGGGTTTCCATCTGTGGGCGGAATAGGGTACTGTTGGTATGGGAAACTTGAGAAATGGCTGGCATTTACTTGTCAAATTAAGCAGGGAAAATTCACCACAATTATTGTCCAATTATAATCTGTGAGGACATTTTAATTCCAGGAGGCCATGTGACTTCTTCTTAATATAGGAAACAACTAACTGTAAAACTTTCAAACTCTTTGCTAATCTCTGCTTACATCAATTCACATTTTTTTGTCTTTGCTTTTGTTTTTTGTACTGGAGGTTGAACTCACGATCTCGTGCTTGCCAAGCAGGTGCTTATACCGCTGAGCTAAATCTCCAGCCCCTTTAATGCACATTTTGTACTGGAACAAGTCATCATACTTTATACTTGGTGAAAAAAATACAAATTTATTCCATGACCTGTGTGACCCTAATTATGACATCAAAACACAGCAATTCAAGTCATCTTCAGTCTCAGGGGACTGAAACACAATCTCTGTCTTTTTCTAGGGATAGTGCATGGCCTAATGCAAAGAGTAGTGTAGAACCCTTGTGCCAGATATTGAATAATGGGCAACATTCAGAAAATAATGCTCTGGCGTCTGCCAGCCCTCATATTTGCTTTTTATTGTGCAATTTATATGAAAAGTGTTGTAATAAATTAGCACCATCTAGTGGCAATGGACAAAGAGGTCTCTATCACACTCCACCCCGCCTCTGTTGAGCAAATCACAGCTAAAATCAGTAGATTATATTTAATACATAGTCTTTGATCTAAATGTGTTCCTGCTTTCCACTCTGAGTGCTAAAGTCTCTACATAACAGGAGCAAAACCTTGTAGACATGTGCTGCCAATCTTAATGACGACAATCCAATCACAATAATGCAACAAGTGCTAATGTGTGTGACCATGAACTGTACGACTGGTCTTGTACTGAGTGCATTTCACATTTATTTTATTCCATCCTCACAGGACCCAATAAGGTAGATGTTATCCACTTTATCTGTATTTGATAGGTAAAGAAACCGAGGCACAGAGAGCTTCAATAACTTGCCGACATGACACTTTCAGTAGAGGACAACAACCTTCCTTGTCTCCCTGATATGGAATTTTCAGGCTTTTTTTGGTGCCAGTCAGTGCAGGGCCACCAGGATACTGTGGAGCAGGTGGAGGCCTGGAGTTCTCACAAAGCCCCAGCAGAAAGGGAGGGCAGTGGCATATTCATCAGAAACACAGGCTCCCAAGTCTCAGACCTGGGTTCAAATCCCAACCTAACCAGTTTTGACCTTGTGTCTTTGGCTCATGATAGTATCCTTGTAGAAATTCAGTTTCTTTTTCTATGACGTGGCAGTAATAATATTTTATTCATGGAAGAGGAAGAGTTGGTAGCATCAGCTATGTGTGCACAGAGCCTTTTCATAAGGGAATTTGAAGGGCTATGCTACAATTTCTATTTTAGAGTCAGGATAATCATGAGTTGGATGCAGCTTGGGCCTCCAAAAACAAGGAGGGGGGGAGAAACAAAGGACATCTGTTTTATTTTAATTTTTTCCAAGGTCTTGAATCTTTATATTTTAATGAACAAATAACAAAATCACACAGCAGCTTTAGCCCTTTGCTTTTCTACCAGAATCTCAAAATCTTGTTTTGTGGATGGAAGAAATGGAACAATGGAAGGATTTGTCTGGGCTTCATAGCAAATCTTGGGTGAAGACAGCAGTATAAGCCCTTGCTGATTTGTTGCTTATCATAGAAGGAATCAGTGGGTTGCTGACAACCACAGTGTCGCCACCGCTGGCAAATCTTGCTCACACAGAGTCTGCAGAAGGTTCACACAACGGTCAAGTGGCTTGTCCTGCTGGCCAGAGAAAGAGGCAGGGCTGGAGACTTGAGGCAAGCTCCTCTCCCTGGCTAGGGTGCCCCCTCCAATTCTGGCGGGGGCACATGGCTTTCATTTGTGATTCTCAGGACACTGCAGCAGGTGGTGAGCACCGTGGGTCAGCCCAGAAGTATTCCTGTAAGGCTCTTGCTTCTTTCTTTGTGCTCTTACTGCTGCTGGTCATTCAGCACAGCCTGGTTTGCTGCTGGAGGGGCTATGACAGTGATTTGGGGAGGCCCATGGGGATCCTGATCTGGAAGGGAGAGGACATGAAGTGACTGTCATGGCAGGGCGCGTACACTGTCAACATCAGCAGCCAAAGTATCACCAGGCTAACTGGAGTGCTGGTCCCTATGAAAGCCGAAAGACAAGGTGTTCAGGCCAGAAGGGAGAATTTATTTGGAAAAGCTGACTCAAGGAGAATAAAGGGGGACTCATGTCATAAAGCCCTTTCTGGAAGGAATGGACACAAACAGTTTTGAGGGGAGGAGAAAGACAGTGGCAGTGGGCAGGAATGTGGGGTCTCCACCACCCTTTGCAAGCATGTCCTTTCTTTTTATCTGGCTGGAACATCGCAGTGGACTTCACCCTCATGCAGCTGGTTAGCTAAAGATTAAGGACAGAGTCTGTCAGATACTTTGGGTTCTGGGAATCTAAAGGCAGATTTAGCAGTTGACCAAGTTAACCATTTAGATAGGGTCTCTAAATGAGGAAGGAGAGGTCACTTTGCAAAGGACAAAACTCCCAAGGAGCTGCCCTGTTTGCAAAGGACTTTTCCATTTGACCGTTGGGTGTCGACTGGGTATTTCTTGGAGAATACTTACTGTTGCATACAAATTAAAATTTAATAGGCCAATATATTTGCATGAGGATAGCCAAGTAATACTAACATTACCCTAAAATGTGGCTTTATGGAGAGCAGAAATAAGCATAACTTATACCCCCAATATGCTAATCTGGAAGGCTTCATACATATTTGCTCAGGAGGATTTTTTAAAAAATGACATGATTTTCATCTACAGTGCACTATTTAATTAAATGCACAAGGATAGAACTAACTGTCCTGAAGTCCATTTCAATAGTGTGTATTTTCTTTTGCCTTCTCTTATGCAGAGTTGTTGCATTATTTTTCAGATATCAAAAAAATCTGACTAAAAGGAAATGCAAGAAGCAGTAATACCTAATGAGCAGACATCCAAACCAGCACTTACCAGTAGATTTTGCTTCTGAGCCTGAAACTGTGAATGATTCATTTTAAGCTAGTGGCTCAGTTTCTCCATCCTTAGAGGAAGGGTAATAAAATTTGCCTTTAATTAAAGTCTCAGTTATTTATTTATTTTTAGAAAAAGCTCTCGGGAAGTTGGGTCCAATGGAAAAATGAAATACTTGAGGCTATGACTTAGCCTGTGCTGGGAATTTTATAGGCAGCTCACCAAGGATTTTTTTTCCAAGTGATTTGCACTATATGCAAAATGTATTTTAAGCTGAACAACTGAGCTGCACACAATAACCTGTCCCAAAAGCAATTATCACATCAGGACACACCTGCTGGGATTAAATGCTCCTATTTCAAGTCTGTCCAAATACCACAGCCTACGTCTCTAATAGCTTTGGCAGAAGGCAGATAACCAGCATCTGTAAGGACCTTATTTGACTGAGCAGGAAATGAACGTTTTCCTTACCAAAGTTTTCAAAGTTGAGAAATACCTATTTTGTGAACAGGATTTATGGCTTTCTTCCTATGAGAAGAAGAAATGAAAGAAAACGGGCAAAAATTAATCCCAGAGAAAAATCACAGCTCTGGAGCCCTTTTCCAGTGGGAATCGAAGATGTCTGTAAGGTCTACTGGCTGGAGAGTTAATCTCAAAACACTGGGACTTCACTAGGCATAGAGACATATGCTGATCTCTCTAGATCTCTGAGATTTCAAGTTAAGATTTCAGTTTAAGCTCTGATTTTTCCAGGAAGTCTTGGCTAATATCTCCTCTCGCTGCTCACTGAGTTAGAAGTTCCTCTTAGATGATTCCTGTTCATACCTGGATTTCTGTATTATTTATTTTAGAGCTGGTTTTCAGTTACAGACCATCAAGGATCCTGCTTCATTCATTCTTGTTCTGGCTGCACCTGGCACAGTATTGTTCAATAAATGATTGTTGGATCAAGGAAGAAAGGAAAGAGGACTGTCATTACCATTCCAGGCTCGGTGCAGTGTAGGTGGTGATACTTGGAATCCAAGCAAATAAAGCTAGTCAAAGGCCACTCTTGTTTGTGCATGACTAACTTGTACCACTGTCTTGCGTCACCCAAGGGTTGAGAGTGAGACTTGTCCAGAAGCACTGTGGTTCTGTGCAGTCAGTGTATTTTGGCCCTAGTGGATTCCTGTAGTGGCCTGCTCCAGTGATGTGGGCAGGCAAGGAGGAGGAATGGAGTGAAGCCCGAAGTAATTTCTCAACAATAAAAGTCTGTCTTCTTTAAGGCCTTCTCTTCCCGTGCATTTAAAAAATATACTAACTTGCATATAACTCGTCAAATCACCTTCTGAGAGGAGAGGAGCACAGGAAATCATCTAACAAAGATGGTCAGGGATTTTGCTGGTTTGGTGTGATTCTTGGCAGAAAACTATCTTGGTGTAAACCCAGATTGCTTGGTTCTCTGCGGGAGATGTGTTTGAGAAGTCTCAGAGATACGGGTGGAATATCTAGGCTCACCAGGCATATCAGCAATGCAGGGGTTTCTAGGTAAGAGCTAGACACTTGCCATGATAATTGAAGGTAATTTGGTGGGGACAGAATCCTTCAAAACCACAGTGTGAACTAGAGAAAAGAGACGGAAATTAAAATTAAACAGCAAAAAAAAAAAAAAAATGAGTTTTTTTCCAAAAGCAAAGATAGTGCGAGGTATAATTTTTCTCCAAAGAAAGCTCAGATTAGCTAGGAAATATAATTGGTTTACATTTCAGTGGTGCAGTTAAATTATTTCAGTTCTTAAAATACTAAAACAAACTTTGGTGAGAGGAATGTGCATTTGTTTAAAACCATTGCTTCTCCAAATTACACAGAGCAGATGGCTTTACATCCACATGGTGGAAATGCCCAAGGCACCCAAAAATGAGGCCACTCTGCCCACCTTTATCTGTGGTGAGTCAGTTCCTGTGGCCTTAGGGCCAGGAAGCATCAACTTTTGTCATGCTCTGCTTCTCATTCTGTCTTCATTTTCCAAAATTGACATTTAGACCCTAATGGGCTACATAGAGCCAAAAGCAGCAATAAAAGTATTTGTTTATAAAAAGGCATTCTCTTAAGCAGAAAAGGAATTTTAAAGGTTATTGACATATTCTTGTTGCAGCAATCAAGACAAGTTAAAAGTTCTGCATTATAGTTAACATTGTTCAATATTTTCTTTCTTCCTTCCTTCCTTCCCTCCCTCCTTCCTTCCTTCCCTCCTTCCTTCCCTCCCTCCTTCCTTCCTTCCCTCCTTCCTTCTCTCCCTCCCTCCTTCCTTCCTTCCTCTCTTTCTTTCTTCTTCCTTCCTTCCTTCTCCTTTCTTTCTTTCTTTCTTTCTTTCTTTCTTTCTTTCTTTCTTTCTTTCTTTCTTTCTTTCTTTCTTTCTTCTTTCAAGACAGGATCTCAGTATGTGGCCCAGGCTGGCCTTGAACTCTTGACAATCCTCCTGTCCTAGCCTCCCAAGTACTAGGATTACCGGTGTGTGTTACCATGCCTGGCCAAATTTAGTTTCCTAAGTCATGTTCTCACTAATTCAGGGAGTCAAAATATTGTGGGCTCTATATACCTAAGACATTAGGTTTATTCTTAATATGAGATTTCCTTCCAGGAGCACTACAAGACCAATAGTACTACTCTATCTATCTATCTATCTATCTATATCTATCTATCCCTAAATATCTATATTTTATATATGTCTATACTTATCTTTATCTATATAAATTTACCATATGTCAGGCATTACACTGAATAATTTGTATTTCATTCATTAACTCATTCAACTGTCTGAGAAAAGTATTTCTAGTCTGGACACATTACAGATGTCCAAATATGGAAACAGACCCAGAAAGGACAGATATTTGGGTGAGGTACCTTGGTTGGTTTGTGGAAGAGCTGAGTTTTGCACAGTACTCTGGCAGTCACTTGACTTGAGAAAGTGTCTCTCAGAAGCAAAGCCTTACACAAGGCATAAAATAGGCACATAAAATATTTCCATTCCAATTTAGGAAACAAATCCAAATGTAAAACAAACATATTTAGAAGCATAGTATTAACATAATATATCACTTTGTACCTTAGCTTAATTTAATGCAGTGTCACATGGTCTGTTAGCTATAATGACAGTACAGGAAGCCACACAGCATCTTAGTTTACAAACACATTTGCAACTCAGCTCCAAATGAGTGACAATCTACCACTTAGAACACACCTTTCCTTTCTATAATATGTAAAACAGAGCCTCTTGACATTTATGGCATTTGAAAAGTTTAGGCTTTTGTGTTCCCCATGGAGGTGGGAAATCATTAATCTCCACTTTTAACACAGACGGAAGTGGGAAAAGTTAAAGGGTAGAGGAAGATCATTAAGAGAGTTTGAGGGTATTGGAGTCTTGAATTTTCCCTCTCATCCTTCTTAATCCAAAAATAAAAGTGGGAAAATGGGTTGCTGTGCTTGAGGCACCTGTGGAGCTCCTTTCAGAGGAGATCAGGGTGGTGCAGCTGTAGACTGGAGCACCTTTCAAAACGATTTTGGTGAAGTTACAAAACAAATGGATGTGGCTATAGAAAAAATAATCTCCCAGGTACAAAAAAAAAAGTGATGATCAAAATGAAACACATGCCCAGCAAATCTAGAGTAGACACAAATAAAAAATAAAGAGGAGGAGCATAGGAAAATGATGGTATCATGAATGCCCAACATAAGAAAGAAATCCAAACAGGCATCTGGGAGATTAAAACTTCCATTGAAGGTATACACATCAGATTGAATGAAGGCAAAGATAAAAATATCAGATCTAGAAGACACGATCACCATTGGTGACCATGAAAAAAGAAAAGATATCTTAAAAATAGCAAGGGATCCTCAGACAAAGGATTACTATTAAGAACATATAAAGAACTAAAAATAAATCAGACCTCTCAAATTAAAAAACCCAGCTGATAAATGGGCATCTAAGATGAATACATACTTCTCAAATAAAGAAATACAAATGGAAAATAAATACAAGAAAAAATGTTCAACATCACTGGTCATTCAAGAGATGCAGATTAAACCAACATTGAGGTTCCATTTCACCCCAGAAAGAATAGCTATTATTAAGAAATCAACCAATAACAAATGCTCACAAGGCTGTGGAATAAAGGAACTCTTCTCCACGGTTGGTGGGAGACTGGTACAACCACTGTGAATCAGTGTGGAGATTACTCAGAAAACTAGGATTGGAGGTCCTATTTGACCCAGCTATTCCTCTTCTGGGTATCTTTACAGAAGAATCAAAAACATCATACCATAGCAGTACAATTTTAGTATGTTCATTGCTGCACAATTTGTAAGAGCTAGATCTTGGAAACAACCCAGATACCCATCAACCAGGGAATGGATAAAAAAGATATGATCTTTTTATGCAATATAGTACTACTCAGTCATAAAGAAGCCTAAATTGGAGACTTTTATATGGATGCAATTGAAATTATGCTCATAGGCCGGGGGTTTAGCTCAATGGTATAAGCACCTGCCAGGCAAGTGTGAGGTCATGAATTTGATCCCCAGTACAAAAAAAAAAAAAAAGAAAGAAAAAAAAAAGAGATTATGCTCATAAGTGAAACAAACCAGATGCACATTCATATACGTCATATTGTCTTTCTAGCATGAGAAGCTGAAAGAGTAAATAAGATCCAAAATGTACAGTAGACATTGTAAAATGGGAAGAAACTTCAAAAGGAAAGAGAAACTGGGGAAAGGAGTGAAAAGGAAGGGAAAAGCCTCTCTCTCTCTCTCTCTCTCTCTCTCTCTCTCTATATATATATATATATCATAGTTAAGATAGTTATTCTACTATTTTCTCTTAGTTCATTGAAAATAAATGTTTGTGATAATATTCTTTGGACAATTAAATGCAGATATCTTTTTAAAAAAATTTTATTTAAAGAAAAAATTTTGAAACAGAAAGAGGGTAGAAACAATACAAAATCTCAAAAACAAAACAAAATAAAACAAAAACAAAAATAGTAACCAGTAAGAAGTCACTAGTTGATAATTACATACTTTCCTCTTAGATGCAGTTGTTCAAGTTACAAAAGTAAAGTCCACAAAGTGGACATCCAAACAGTGAGACTGCAGTCAGTTTTGCTCATCCATCCAACTAAAACTTTAGCGACATGGTTATTAATTCCACACACTCAAACATACATGCAGTTATATCCTTTAGAATATTCTTTTCCTTTTTTTTCTTTACAATAACTATAATCCATTCTCGTAAACTGCTTAGAAATTCTACACATGTATAAGTCTCTACACATATACCTAGCCTTTCTGTATTAGAGGGAGAAACAAATCAAAACAAGTCAGCAATAGAAATTCCTAGAGAAACACGAAATGAAAAGAACACACAAAAACACAACACTAGGTGATCTATGGTAGTCACTATGATGTCTCTTATTATTTTCAATAAAATTTTCTATATTTTCAAATACAGTATAAACTTAGCATTGCATTACACTATTAATAAAATCTAAACATTGGAGACATTATAGGACTTCAAAGGCAGTTAACAATCAAACCAGAATGGGTATCCTATTGAGTCCTGTCATCTTCAGAATAGTTGCCCCTGCTCTCAGACTGGACACTCTCAAGCATAGCAGATTCAAATAAAATCAGTCAAGATAAAACAGTGATATAACCAATCTTCTCTGTCTTATCTCTGCCATGCTATTTTTCCATTGTTATTTGTTTATTTTTCTCCTTCATTTCTCTGTCTGCCCCTTTCATTGAGGCATTTCTGCCATTATTCCTGGAACCCTGGTGATTTTCTTCTTTCTCTCTAGAATGTCCTTCAGTATTCTTTGCAGGGTTGGATTGGTGGTCACAAACTCCCCCAGTTCCTCTTTGTCATGGAAATATCTTGTCTCTCCATTAATTTTGAGAGACAGTTTTGCAGGGTACATCATTTTGGGTTGGAGGTTATTTTCTTTCAGGGCTTGGAATATTTTGGTCCAAGCTCTTTGTGATTTGATGGTTTACATTGAGAAGTCTGCTGTGATTTTGATGAGTTTTCCTTCATAGGTAATCTGTTTCTTTTCTCTGACCACTTTTAATATTCTGTTCTTGTGATGGATTTCTGGGATCCTGATTATTATATGTCTGGGTGTAAGTCTGTTTTGGTTGTAGCTGGCTGGAGTTCTGTATGCCTCATTTATCTGAACATCACTTCCATTACCTATGTTTGGGAAGTTTTCCTTAATTATCTGTGAGTAGACTTTTTATTTCATCTGTATTTGTTGCTGCATCTTCATTTACATATTTTATGCTTAGGTTATAAATCCTCTTGTCATCTTCTAGCCTTTGTATCGTTGCTTCTTGGATCCTTGTTATTTTTAAGAGATCCTTCCTTTCATGATCATACTTTGCAAATCTATCTTCAAGTTTGGAAAGTTTGTCTTTAGTTTCTGTTAAAAGGTTTTGCCAGGTTTCAATGGAGTTTTTAATTTCCTGATATTCTCTTTGGATCTGTTTCATATGTTCTAGGTTTTGCTTATATTTTTCATCAAAGGCTTCTCTCCTTTCTCTGGGTTCCTCTATTCTTTCATTTGTGTCTACTTGAGGATTACCCAGGACTTCTTTTATTAATCTTCTTATATCTTGCTTCACCTGAGTTAGAATTTCAGATTTAAATTCCACGATGAGGTCACGGATGTATTTTTTTATTTCTGATGGGGCTGTCTCTGACATTACAGGTTTACTGCTCTCAACCTCCTCTGCATTTACCTCTGTTGGACTCACTTTCCCTGGTTCCGCAGTTGGGGACCTTTTGCTTTTTCTCTGTCTTGTCATGTTTCCGGCCCCCTTCAGACAGGTGGGTGGTGGAGGTCTCTGGGCCTTTCCTTTTGCTTACAGTTTTTCTGCAGTGCACTTGCTAGGGAAGTACCACCCCCTAGTCCGCTGCGGATCTGTGAGTTGCATGCTGAGAGCTGGCTCCTCCCCCTATGCCAGTCAACCAGTTTATGCTTCAACAAGTTTGTGTGTTCCCTGGAGATGCCACTGGCCCAGAAAAGCCTCCTCCCTGGCTATTGGGTTTCAACCAGGGGTGTGGCCCTGCCTGAGTAGATCCCACCAATGTGCTTTGGACTAGGAGTCATCAGTGGACACTGCCTCGGGTTTTGATTCAAGCCAGCCTTGCCTGACTCCAAAGTGTCGCCCAGCCAGTCCTCCCGATTTGGGGAATCCAGTTCCCATCACTCACCAAAGTTCGTGCAGCTCGACTGGCTGTTTCCACTCCCCGTATCACCGCCTCCTCCAGCCGAGGTTCTGGAGCTCACCAACCCCCACTCTCGGCAGGGCCACGATCTCAGCTCGATTGTGAGTCACCTGACTCTAAGATGTGCCAGTACAGCAATCGGGGCTTGCCCAGGTCCAGCCCTCTGTCCATGCTTCTTCTTCTTCTTCTTCTTCTTCTTCTTCTTCTTCTTCTTCTTCTTCTTCTTCTTCTTCTTCTTCTTCTTCTTCTTCTTTCTTTTTTCTTTTTCCTCAGTTTCTTCCTGGGTCATGAGAATTCCTATCCTTTTGTCTGGCTTTCTCCATGTTGCCAGATTCCAGTGTCTGAGTTGTTTTTATTTTTATTTTTTCCTCAGAGAGGCTCTCTTATCATGCCGCCACTCAGTTGGCCATCTTGCAATCTCTCTAAATGCAGATATCTTGTACTCCGAGTAGCTAATTTAAAGATAACAATATGCGGTATACTAACCATTGTTACCCTCCTATTAATCTTTTGAAAAATTTCTCTTTAAAAGAATAGAAAAGGACCACAAAAAATCAATCCAACTGTTGCAAGATGAAGCAAAGAACAACTAAGATTGATCAGAGTCACTTAGAAAGTAGAGATAGAGCAAATGTCATTTAAAAAAAACCTCTTCACAGAAGTAATGGCAGAAAACTTCCCAAACAAGGATAAAGAATTTGACATACAAATAAGTGAAGCATATAGTACTCAAAATGACCACGATAAAAATAAATCTACACCAATTCATATGATAATCAAGAGTCTAGAAATTCAGCACAAGAACAGAATATTAAAAGTGGTTAGAGAACAAAAACAGATTACTTATAAAGATCACCTATAAAGAGAAATCCATTAGAATCACAGCAGATTTATCAACAAAACCCTCAAATCAAAGGAGAGCTTTTAAGCCCTAAAAAAGAACAATGTTCAACTCAGACTGATATACCCTACAAAACTATCTCTCAGAATTAATGGAGAAATACAATACTTCCACTAAAAAGAACAACTGAAGAAATTCATGACCATCAAACAAGCTCTCCAAAATGCTCTGAAAGATATTCTAGAAAGGTGCAAGGAAGACCACAGTTATAAGAACAACAATAGAAAGAACTGACCAGGCAGGCAATTAAAAAGATAGAAAGGACAGGGTACCAACAAGGAGAAAATATGAGAAAGGTAAGACAATACATAGCAATTATAAACATCAATGTAAATGCGTCAATTCATCAATCACAAGAGACACTGACAGAATGGATCAAGAAGCAAGATCCAAGAATATGTTGTATACAAGAAACACATTTAACTCAAAAAGAAATCCACAGACTGAAAGTCAAAGGATGGAAAACAATACTCCATGTGACAGGAACACAGAAAAAAGCAGGGGAAGCTATTCTATTTGCAGGCAATGTGAGCTTTGAGTTAAGACTGATCAAAAGAGACAAACAAGGTCACAACATACTTGTTAAGGGAAAATTCGAAGAAGAAGAAGAAGAAGAAGAAGAAGAAGAAGAAGAAGAAGAAGAAGAAGAAAAGATAAAAATCATAAATATATATGCACAAAATTTTGGAGAATGCAACTAATAAAATAAATATTAACAGAAATGAGAAATCAAATAATACTAACACAATTGTAATGGGGAAATTAAGTACTCCACTTTCATAACTAGACAAAAAAAATCAACAGACAAATATCACAAATAAACTAAACCTGTGAACAAATGGACTTCATTGATGTCTACAGAGTGTTCCACCCCACAACATGAGAATACACATTCTTTTCAGCTCCATTTGGAGCTCACAGCTTGCAACAGATTGTTTTGGATTTTCCACATGGAACTACAGCATTTAATATTTACCCTGCTGGTTTTTAGATTTGCTTTTGTCCCAGTCCTCAGTATTCCTGTTTGTACCTTTTGGAATGGTAATGTTTATCTTGTGCCTTTGAATGTTGGAATTGTTTAACTTTTCATTTGTACAGGGGCTTACAGCTAAGAGTTTACCTTAGATCTCAGAGGAGACTTGAGTCTTGTACTTTCAGCAATGCTGAAACTGTTAGGACTTTGGCAAATCTTAGAGATAGACTAAATGCCTTTTGTATAAAGGATGTGCATGAGTCTTGGGAGGCCAGGGCCGAATGTTATAGTTTGTGTCTGAATGTCCCTCCAAAGCCTCATACAGTCTTGGGAGCAGGCTTCTAGAATTTGTGATTGACTCATGGTCCAATGTTGGGACCATGGGCATGAGTGCTACACCCATTCTGGGGTGGGTAGCCTACATACAATATAAAGGACAGAAAGAGTCTTCTCTCTAGGATCATCCCTTTTTGCTCTTGTTAATTTTGCTGTCTTCAGCTGGCCTGAACTGTTTCTTCTCTACCATTGCCTTGGAGTCAGTTGATTATGGACCAAAACTTCCACAAAATGTAAGCTAAATAAACCTTTCCTTCCTTAATTTTGGGCATCAGGTATTTTGTCTCAGCAATGTGAGAAAAGTAACAAGACAGGTGTGCATGGTAAGATTCCACTGTTGGGAAAGGCATACAGGAGACAGGACAGATGTCATGGTGCTGGTGAGGAAAGTAGTCTGTAAGGTCTGCTATGACAAAGTAGCACTGACTGGGTGGAACAAATAGCAGTTCTGGGGATTAGAAACATGAGATCAAGATGTCAGTGGTGTCGATTTTTCCTGAGGCTTCTGTCTTTGACTTGTAGATGGATATCTTTTGACTTTGTCTTCTACTTGATTCTTCAGATTTCCTTTTTTAAATAAGAACACCAGGTTGGATTGAGATTTCATTGGAATTTAACCACCTCTATAAAAACCCTATATCTGGCTATGATCACTGTGCCATTTAGTCTTGGTTGTCAATGCGCTGTGTTAAGAGACTGTTAGAGAGGAGGCTAGGCTGTGTGGGCACTGACCTCTTCAGTGAGTTAACTCCCTAACAGCTGAATGGCCTCTTAGGAAGTAAGGTCCAGTTGGAGGAAGTATGTCCTGGGGACATGGTCTTGGGGGTCTTATCTCTGCCCCCTTCCTCTCAGGCTCTTCCCCTTGTGTCTTCTTCCTGGCTGCCTGCATTGAGCAGCTGTCTTCCACTGTTCCTGCCTTAGAGAGAGCTGACCATGGATGAAAACCTCGGAAACAGCCAAAATAAAATCCCTCTTCCTGTAAGTGATGGGTGTCAGGTATTTTGTCTTAGCAATGGAAGGCTGACTAACACAGTCACATTCAGGAGTACTGAAGTTTAGGTTTCAGTGTGCGAATTTTGGAGGGTAAAGTCAGCCCATAGCAAGCACCCTGGATGGCCACGTGGCACTGCAGATCTGGACGAGAATTCACTGAGTCCATTCTCTCCCCGCAAGTCAAGGGGCTGGAAAACCTCCGGTCTTAGAAAGCTGAAAATTCAGTCAATATTTGGATTTCAACTTTCCTAACTGATGTACTGCAAAACTTTGATATGTACTTCAAGAAAGACTGCTTGAAGGTCATTATGAAAATAAAAATTCCACCCCTTCTAAAGACATGAAACCAAAAGCAAGTAACCAAAGATGGCCATCCCTGTCCCAGTGCCCCTCAGGTTGAGGCTGACTTTGAGGATTAAAGCCATGAGTCAAATTTGAAAAATGCACAAACTATAGTTTGTAAAATATTTTTTTAGATACTGTCATCGTGGAAGCACCAGGGAGCTTCTTGGGACACAAAGAGAAAACTGCAGCACCCTGCCCTGGGAGCACAGGTGGGAAGGGAGGTGAGTAGAATTCCAGAGTTGTGGGATGGGGCTGTCCTAGAGGTGTGTCTGACACAGTGGGGTGAGCAGGATTAATTAGGCAGATGCAAATGGGCAGTGAGAGAGGAGGCTGGGGCACAGGCAGAGGTAGGAACTGCAGTCTTGGAACTATCTTGCTTTCACCTGGTTGAGGAAGGGCTGATAGGGGAAAGGTGGGCTTGTGACTTTGCAATGGAGGCCAGACTCTGCGAACAAGCAGGGAATCCCTTTGAAATTGACAGCTGATTCTCATAAAGGGGAGGAGGTGTGCAAGCGAGTGGTGAGGAGCTGGGCAACCTGGAAGGAAATTCTGTTTACTAGGTTATTGCAAGAATTAACCCAAACAGTGAGTCAGACTGTTGGGACAGTGTTAGAGGAAATGTAATTCAAAGACACTTGTCAAAGCACAATCAGGATGACTGTGTTCAGGACCTCTGCTGTAGGTATAGACAGCTTTGCAATTGGAGTTTGAGTGGGGGAGAAAAGTTGGGCCAAACTCTGAATACAGCTTAGAAACATGAGAATTGAAAACCAAAGAGCAGGACAAGGGTTGGTGGATAGAAAATTGCTAGGGGTGTGTCATCAAGATTCAGGGGATTCTGGCAAGAATGACCTAATAAGATTCATGCTGAGGCGGGCCAGGGAGATTAGACATCACTGAGGGGTTGCTGGGAGGTGAGGGACCTGATCAGATACAGAGGGAGGATTCGGGGTTCTTGCAAACTGGCTCAGCAGAGCTCTTTCTAAAACTGGATTTTGCAAGGAACTGCACAAATGGGTTTAGGAGAAGGATCAGGAACTGCTAAAAGTCTGGTTAAGCAAAGAGTCTTTGTCTATGGAGGCAGGAGGTGGATTTAAAAGATGGTTAGGACTGAATCAGGGCTGGATGACTTTTGGAAAGGGGGGAATGAGAGCAAGGGAAGAGGCCAGAGTGCACCCAGTGACAATTGTCTGCCAAGATTGACTCAGCTCCTAGCTCATCGCAGCTGTTGTGCTGGACTTTGAGGAGACCGTGGCGGGTGAGATCAATCAGGTTCCTGCTCTCCCTGAACTAAAGTCTGCCGAGGGTGAAAAACAACCCAGCACATATTTCAAATGAACCTTCCAGATTTCCACCTTGGCCTCTGCTGGTGTTACCAAGGGAGTTAGAAAGCCTCACGGGCAGAAAGGAGAACGAAGCTGGATTTCAGAAGTGCTGGGTGGGAGGTGAAATGTACAGAAGCGGATACATTACTTCTTGGTGCCACTGGAGAATAGAAAACTGTTTCCAAAAGTGAATGTTAAAGGGAAGAAAGAGTATTGAGGAATTTTACATCCCTAGTTGCTCTCTAGAGTATTTATTTGAGGATCAACGTTGCCCTCTAGTGTTTAAATCTGTGTCTTTTTTCTCGTTCTGGACGGGTGGTGAAGGGGTCATGCCAAGGCAAACTCACATGATTTCGGGTCTTGATGGCATTTTAGTAAGGGGGGTTTTCAATTTTTACCAGGCTGAAAACATAGTGTTTTCTTTTAGTTAATAAAAATAAATCTGTTAAGTGGAAGAGACCAGTCAAAAGACTGCTTTGAACAAAGGCAGAAAGCTCATGTGGGGCATGGTGGTGGCTCATGCCTGTAACCCCAATACCTGGGAGGCTGAGGCAGGAGGATCACTGTGCGTTTGAAGCCAGCCTGGGCTACAAAGTGAGTTCAAGGGAAGCCTGAATTGCATAATGAAACCCTGTTTCAACAAAACAAAACAAAACAAAATGAAACGAAACAAAACAAAGCTTGAGGGCCCAGAAGACCTGGGCTAGGGAGTTGGAGCCAACTAATGCCCAGTGACCACTAAACACAGCTGCACCGTGTGCAGGTTCCCTTGGTGTGACATCAAATATCAATGGTAGCATTTTTGTGCTTAATAAGGAAGTTTGGCTTATTATTAAAATCACTCTTCTAAAACAAATGTCTTGAAACAAAATAACCAATAGGCAGGAATGGTGGTGCACACCTGCAATCCATCACTCTGGAAGACTGAGGCAGGAGGGTTGCAAGTCCAGGCCCAGCCTAGCAGCTTTGCGAGACTGTCTCAAGATAACAATGAAAAGCAAAAAAGGTTGGGGATGTCGCTCCTTGTGGGAAGGCTGTAGCTTCAATCACACTAACACACACACCCACACACCCCAAAACAAAACACAAGAAAACAGAAGAATCAACAAAAACAAACCCTCCAGAAAGCCATCTTAGCCTTATTTTTCTTGTCTTGTTATGATGAAATAAATTTTTATTTTGAACTCACAAGGGTACTTTGGACAAATCAAGAGGATTAAAAGGTCACAAAAGTTTCCTGTAGAAGCTGTGAGCACCCTGGAACCTTCTGGTTTGTGAGAAATTATGCAACATGGAGATTCCTGTCGAGGGGGCAGCTAGACAAATTTGGTCTTGACAGTTTGGGCTGAGACACTGGGCAAGATACCTAAGTTCTCCAAGACCCAATTTCTGTAAAATGAGAATAGCAGTCTACGGTATGTAAAGCGTTCAGCATTGCATGTGGCTAAGGAGCACACGACGTACCACAGATTATTTGCAGCAGCAAGATCTGCTCACAGATAAAAGGGTACTTCAGAGGAAAATGGAAATGCAATTTTGCCTCTGGGGTTATTTTCAGCAGTGGTATCAATATGTACTCTTGATCTCAAGGCAACTTCCATAACTCAACCTGGAAACACCTCTTTGTATCTCATGCACTCAGACCAGTCATAATTTTCATTTCCTGCACTGAGCAGCTTACTCTTTTCTGTTCCTTCCAGAATTGCCCTGAAACGATGGCCAAAATCATGAATCATTGACGCACCTCAGAGTGAAGTTTCCACAGGCGTAAATCTCCCCTTCTTCATGATTGCTGTTATTTTCCCTGATTCTTTAGAGATCCCTTTTGCCTTTTAATGTCCAGTTGATCCATTGTTTAGAGCTATCCTCCCATCTTATGCGGCCTATTTTTGTCATTTTCTGTAGACTTTGGAACACACTTCCAATAAACTTACATTTTTCTTAGGCTGTTGTTTTTAGTCAGAGAGGGACAGGCTTGTGGAGGTAGAACCAGAGTGATCAGATGTGATGTGCGTCTCCCTGTTAAGCCCCCTCTTTAGAGCTGATGGAAATTCCGTCAAGGTGTGGGCCGAGATTGACAATCATCCTTCCCAGCACCTGTGACCTCTGCATAATTCAGCTCTTACAGTTACATCCTATAGGGTCCCAGCTCAACTTGGAGCAGTAAAAGGAATTTATTGTTTTGAGAGACTCAAGTGTCTACGTAGGTATTGCTCTGGGATTACCTTGATCTAGCTGCTCAACTACTACTATCAGGATTCTGTCTCAGGCTGGCCAGTATGTTTTATGTCTGTTGTATGGAATATGCAGTCAGAATTTTGTCTTCATTGGTGTGTTTTAAGATTCATTCTCCAGGTGATCTATAAATCTAGTGCTGGGCCTCTTCCAGTTCTGTGAAGGGACAGTACATCTCCCAGAAATTCCTTGCCTAGTCATTGCTGTGGGGAATCTTAGCTTCCAAGTGATCTAGAGAAGGTTGGCTGCCCAAGTCACGGAGCTCAATATATAATAACAATGCAAGACTCTTATTTGTCAAAAAGCAGGAAAACAAATGCAATTAAAGGTATAAAATTATAAGCCTTGTTTTCTTTCCTTCTGTGATCTTTATCTACATTTTGTGATGTTTTAAAATTTCTATTTAATGTCATACTCTCTTAAGAACACTGGTAAGGTGGGTCTAGACCTTCTCCTGGGATCCTAGACCTGGGAACCTCACCTTGCTAAGTTCTGGCACCTTCCAGCTACACCTAACCTTGCTAAGTTCTGGGACCTAAGAGCTGTGCTAACTACTAGACCAGCTGCCATTCTGGGAAGGCTAAAGCATCAGAGCAGGTAGGCCCATATCCATCTCTCACAGTCAATGGTTCCTGTCTGCAGTGAGTGGTGGCCTTTAAGGATTAACAACTTTGATGCCAGGTGCTCTATAGCATCCTGGATGGGAGTGAGCCTAAGAGATTGCATGATGTACTATGGTATTGCCACTGGGTAAAGGCAGTTGTGGCTGTAGCTGCTCTGAGATGCTGCAGTATACATGCTCCTGGGCTCTACCTGACTCTCCCTGCACCAGTGTTTGGGCCTAGGACTCTCTGTGGGCAGAGGGTGACAGCAGTGGCTGGCTGTGAGTGGGCAGGAGAAGGCCAAGTGCCACCTAGAAAGTGGGAGGAAAGACTGCAAGGGAGCAGAGGCTCTGAGCTCCTATCCATGTGCTATTTCTGCTCTGGACTTCACTGACCAAATATAAAATTCAAATATGAAGTCTTTAGGAATTTCAAGGCAGTAGCAAGTGAGGAGTAGATTTCCAGGAAGTGGGGTCCCTAAGATTCCTCTAGTCCTGCATCCAGAAAGCTAGCTCTGGCCTAAGTTTTTGTTCTTCCAGACTTTGTTCCTCTTATTTTGACCCTTCTATTCTGCATGGGCAAGTGACTGAGTCATGCCCGAGTCACCACCCCACACTCACCAGGTGTCTGGTTCTGCCCACACTGGGATTACTGCAGAGCCTTTCCTCAGTGGAGCTCATATTTTTTTTTTTTTGAGGGAAGTTAGAGCCACTTTCATAATATCAAGACATTGACTCTGCCATGTTCTGGCTGCACTCTAGCAGCTACAGAAGTTATGGGAAGAAAGACTCAGTTTTCCTCTCAAAACCAAACCAAACAAACAAAAAACAAAAACTGATGTAGAGATGTTGTCTGGGGCTTTGATTGAGTGAGCTGAGAGGGAGTCCCCACTGGATTTAAAGTGAGCCTTTTGCCTTGAACTGCTCTGGGCCCACTTCATCTGCAAAGCAAGAGGGCAATGAAATCCATCCAGCAGCCGCTGTGACCCTCCTTTGTCCCTGGCATTCCACTTTAGTTTTTTAACAGGGTCTTGTGTGTGCTCTCTGAACCGCAGTGCTGGGTCATTTGGTTTCTATTTTCTGAGTCACTCCTATAGGTTTGTAAGTCATGTATTGTTCTCCTGGATTTTCCTATGAACTTGCTTGACTTGGCCTTGTGGTACAAGTTTTATCAGTGATTAATTTAATGTCTTCTTACTCATCAGCTTTGAGTCAGGGGTTGGGATATGAAGGGAACAAGAGGGAAGGGGTTTCTCTTTGTGTCGATTTGTCATCTCTTGATACACTGAGCTTTAGGCAAATGTTGTGACCTTGTGACTTTCTCATTTTTTTTTTTGAGGCCAAAGCCCTGTGCTTTTAACTTTTGAGACTGTAAGTATGCAAAGCATTTGATGCACTGTTGTAAGAGCCAAAGCTCTGAAGAAAACAATAATAAAAGCATCAGAACCACTTTACTTCCACTTGCATGAAAGACAATGTGATAGTATGAGCGTTTTATCTGCGAAGTAGAAACCCTGCGCCTGTACAGTAGAACTGAAGATGATAAAACCTACTAAAAGTGAGATTTTAGTTTATTATTTTTCTGGCTCTGAAAGACTCAAGCAGCCAATATTCTTGCTCAGAAAAAAGCCTCCTGCTTCGAGACCGTGCTTTTCTTTCTCCTGTTCAGCTTGTCACTGTGAGTCTGCACACCATTCTGTCACTGTTGTGTTCCTCAAAAAACCCAGGCCATGCAGGGGGACTATAAATCAGGACTCCTTTTCCCCTGTTATCTCAATTTTTTCCTTAAACAGATTTGTTTTTTGGTACCTGCAGTTGAACGCATGACCTCATGCTTGCTAGGCAGGCACTGGGCTGCTGAGCTAGATCCTCGGCTCCTTAAATAGATTTTATAATACTTTCATGGGAAAAGTGCATTTAGGTTTCACCATTTTCCCCACATATAATCACATATCTTAAGTGAAAAGCTATATCTTTGTTCAACATATGGGCCTGCAGAGTAATTGGTACTTGGTAACCTTGTCTGTTAAAGTGTATATATTCTTTTTAAATAAAGACTTGAGGTAAGGAAATTTTGTTAGCTTTGTCCAAGAATAATCCTGAATTCTTATTTCAAAATGTCATTTTATTTTGAAGATGGAGCCATTGAGAAAATACATGTGACAGTTCATAGCAGCTTTGTAACAGCAGCAGGACTGGGAGAACCCTCAGAGAAACTCCGGAGAACTGAGATCTACTGAGATTTGTGCCAACCACGGGGACCTTTTTTCATTTGTTAGTTTTCTTTTTTGTAACAATATTATCAAGGCCAGCTCCCCAATATCTGATATAGAAAAGACATGCAAAAAAAGGTATCAGACTTTTATGAAAAAAAATCACAGTACCAAAGTAACCACAAGATGCAGTTAATGGAATTAACAGGAACTTCCTTATAAAAAGGTCTTTTCACAAAATACATCTAGTCTACGGACTGTTTTATTCTCCATACTACTGGGTTAAACCATGTTCATGGAACAAAAGAAGGGGACTGGAGACCAGGCATCGGAGAAGGTATGTTGAGTAGCAGTGGACACCCAGGCCCCCCTGCTGTAAATTACCTCTCTGCTCCTCCTTTCTACATTCACAGGCAGATTCCTCCCCTTCTCCTTGGAAAGGTTGGGTTCTTCAGGTCTGAAATAAAACCTAAAAATAGGAACAGAATGTAAAGGAGCCCAGGATCATGGTGAGCTGAGCTAGGGTTGTACTTTCTTGGGCAATGGAAAAAAATGCTTTATCTTTCAAGTAAAAGCAATTTCAATGGAGAAGCAGAATATATATTTTTTGCCTTTTTGATAGGCAGTTCAGGCTGGCCTTGAGCTCACTCTGTAGCCCACACTGGCCTGGCACTCACAATGGTCCTCCTGTCTCAGCCTCCTGAGTCCTGGGATTACAGGTGTGTGCCACCATGCCCGGCTAGAGCAGAATATTTTGACACTCCTTGGATTTCGGTTTTATTTTTGGACTTTTGGAATATACTCATTTTCTACACAATCCATCTCATTGCAGTTGAATAAGTACATCGTTAATATGATGGCGCTGACTCTTGAAACGAGGTCTGCTCTTGGTGTTCAGGTGCGCTGTAAACATGTCCTTGGGTCAGGTTTGGTCCCCTAGTGAGCAGTGTCAGATGCCTCCTGAGACTCCCACCAGGCCAGGTCTTCTGGCCATAGCAGGGAGAACAAAGAACATGGTCCTCAGCTCAGGCATGACTGGTAACCAGCCGCTGGTTTAGGCTTTGTGAAAATAATAGTGTGTATGAGGCTTTATCTACCAAATCATTTTTGTCATGTGGGAAGAAAAGCAAGCAGCTCTTCCAAGTAGCTTCTTTCAAAGAAATGGAATTAGATCCTCATCCAAGAAGAGTGAGGGCTCCAGAGAAAGCAGGTTACACCTCTTCTTTACTTTCAAATAACTTAAAACAATTTGTCATTGTGAGGACCAGCTGTATTTTTTTCTGGCAGACACAAGAGATTGTTCCTCAGCAAAATGATATTTTTGTAGTGCTGGAGATCAAACCTAGGACCTGCAAATAATTATAATTTAACTTCTTCCTCTCTTATCTTTATTCTTTTTATTTATTTCTCTTGCCTAATTGTACTGGCTAATGTTTCCAGAAGTATATTGAATATGACTGGTGATAGGAACATCCTTGTCTTGTTCCTGATTTTAGAGAGAAAGCTTTCAGTTTTGACTGTTTAATATGATGTTGGCTGCGGATTTGTCATAGAGGGCTTTTCTCGGTGTGAGATAAAGATCTTCTATTTCAGTTTTCTGTAGGATTTTTTTTTAAAAATCATGAATGGGTGTTGGACTTTGTTGAATGCTTTTTCTGCACCTATTGAGAAGATCATATGGGTTTTGTCCTTGGCTCTGTTAATAAGGTGTATTACATTTATTGATTTGCATATGTTGAGCCATCGCTGCACCCCTAAAGATGAGCCCTACTTGGTCATGCTGTGTAATTTTGATGATTTGTTGCTTTCTGTTTGCCAGATCTTACTGAGTATTTCTCTATCTATTTTCATCAAAGAGATTAACCTGTAGTTCTCTTTTGTGTTCAGGTCCTTCTCTGGCTTTGGTGTCAAGCTAATGCTTGCTTCCAGGAATGAATTTAGGAGTATTGCTTCCCTTTCAATTTTATTAAAGAGTTTTAGAGGCAGCATTAGATCTTTTCTAAATTTCTTGTATAATTCAACAGTGAATCTGTCACAGTCTGGGCTTTTCTTTGCTGGTAGGTTTTTAATTACATCTTTGATTTCATTGACTGATATTGGATTATTTAGAAGTTTTGTATTTTTGATTCAGCTTTGGTAATTCATATGTATTTAGATATCTGTTCATTTCTTCTGTATTTTCCATCTTATTAGAATATAGGTCTTAGCGGTAGGTATTGATGATCTTCTAGCTTTCTGTAGGACTTAATGTAATTTCACCCTTTTTATTCTTAATTGCATGGATTTCAGTTTTTCCTTTTTGATAAGGTTGGCTAAAGGACTGTCAATTTTATTTCATCATTCAGTAAACCAACTCTTTGATTTTTTGATTCTTTGTATCATTTTCTTAGAATCAATTACATTAATTTCTGCTCTCATCTTTATAATATCCTTCTCATATGAGCTTTGGGATTGACTTGCTCTTTTTATTCTGTAAGTTTGAGGTCCAACATTATGTTGCTTATCATTCTATTTTTATGATACAAGAATTCACCACTATAAATTTCCCTGATAGGACTGCTTTCATAATACCTCATAACTTCTGGTATGTTGTGTTAGCATTATTGTTTACTTGTATAAACTGATTAATTCTTTTACTTCATCATCAGGCTATCATTTAATTTCTAGGTGTTTATGAAGTTCTTGTGATTTTTTTTTTGCAACTGATTTCCAATTTTGTTGCACTATGGTCAGATGATATACATGGGATAATTTTCATTCCTTTGCATTTACTTTAGCAGGTTCTGTGAGCTAGTACATGGTTTATTATGGAGAACATCCCATGTGCAGCTGAGAAGAATGTGCATTCTGATGTTGTGTGGTAGAACACTGTGTAAACATCTGCTAAATTCATTTGTTCAAAAGTTTGGCTTAATTTTGAAATTTCTTTGTTGATTTTTTATGTCTTGTTAATCTATTTGTGACAGTGAGGTGTTGAGGCTCCCCATTACAATTGTGTTAGTGCTTATTTGGTTTTTCAGATCCTTTAATGTTCACTTTATATAGTTGAGCATGTTGGCATTTGGTGCATATATATTTATGATTGTTATCTCTTCCTTTTGAATTATTCCCTTATAAAGATGTAGTGATCTTTGTCTCTTGCAATCAGCCTTGGCTTGAAATCCATTTTGTCTACAAATAGAATAGCTATCTCTGATTTTTTCCTGGTTTATACCTTTTGACTTTGAGTCTATTGTTTTTTGAATTAAATGTGTTTCTTGTAGGCAGCTTATTATTGGCTTATGCTTTTTGATCTGTTCTGCCAATCTCTTTCTTTTGATTGATGAATTGAGATCACTGAAGGTTATTACTGGTATGTATTGACTTATCCTTGTAATGTTATTTTCTTATTTTTGGCTAACTCTCCCCACCCCCTGTTTAATTGTTTGCCTTGCCTGGTAAATTCATTCTGTTGGGATTCATGGAGTTGTAGTCCTTGTTATCTCTTTCTTGAATGTCTTTCAGAACATTTTAAGAAATGATGGTTTGTTGGTAATGAATTTCTTTAGTTGTTCTTTGTCATGGAAGTATCTTATTTCTCCATCAATTTTGAAAGATAGTTTTGTAGGGAATGTCAATCTGGGTTAGAGATTTTTTTTTAGAGATTGAAATATTTTACTTTCAACATTCATTGGCTTGAGGGTGTGTTGAGAAGTCTGCTGTAAATGTGATGAGGTTTCTTTTCTAGGTGATTTGTTTCTTTTCTCCACCAGCTTTTAATATTCTGTTCTTGTGTTGAATTTCTAGAATCTTGACTTTTATATGTGTTTGTGTAGATTTTTTTTGATTATGACTAGTGTTCTATCTGCTTCACTGATCTCTATGTCAAATTCTTTTTTCCTGCTTGGGAAGTTTTCTACCATTACTCCTGTGCACAGGTTTGTTATGTCATTTTTGCTGTCTCTTCCTTCTTTATTGACTCTGATCAATCTTATATTATTCTTCTTTGCACCATCTAGTAGCTGTAGGGTTGATTTTTCATAGTCCTTTGCTATTTTGCAGAAATATTTCTTTTCATAATAGTTAACCACAATCCTCTTTTCTATAGCTGATATTCTGTTCTCACACTGGGTCATTCTGCTGCATATACTTTCAATGGAATTTTTAATCTCCTGGATGTCTGTTTGGATCTGTTTCATGGATTCCATTTTTTTCCCTATGGTGGGCATTTATGGTTTCTATCATTTTCCTAAGAGCCTCTATTTTCTAATCTGTATCTGCTCTAGAGTCAATAACCATGTCTTTCATTATGGTCACCATTTCTGTAGTTACCTGAGAAATTACTTCTGACTTGATTTTTTTCCTAGAATCTTATTCATCTTTTTCATTACTTCCACTGTTACCACTTCAAAGAGTCCAGGTGGATGGCTTTCAAATTGTTCCACCTTAATGCCCTATGTGTTCACCTTTGGTGAGCAGGAAGTCTGGGTTTGCATATTGTCTAAGTGTCTCCTCATTTTTTAGTTTTTGGTTTAATTCCTGGGATGTTTGTTAATTGCTTATGGCAGGTAACTTCATTGCTAAGAACTTCAGAAATGACTACTTTTTAAGGATGTCTTCCAGGTATAGCTGGAATTTAGTCTATTACAAGATTCTACCTCCTCAATTTATTGACAGTAAATTGCTGCCTATCAGACCCAGCCTCTAGTTCTTTGGTACTAATCAATAGTATTGTTCATAAACTTAGGCAATTTCAGTCTTGACATACCAGAAAGAACAACTGATCAGAACAATTATGCTATCTTGGCTAAAACAGTACAATCAGCACTAACAATAGTATCAAGCACAGGCTTGATACAAAATGACAAATTGTTGTAATTATTAATTTGGTACCTTTAACCATATGAACTATATTTGCAGCTAGATAACAAAATATACTATAACAGAAAAGTGTTTACAGTAAATATGACCTCAATATGGCAATTTTACCCTCATAGGAGAAAATTTAAAATGGGTTGGCAGAAAAATAGGGAAACTAAAGAAGAGGAAGAGACTAGAAGCAAGGTTGGAGGACAAAGGAAGATTATATGAATGTTGAGAAACTGGCGAAGAAGCTGGGAAAGGGAAGAAAAAATATAAAAAAGGACAGAACAGAACAACAAGAACAAAAAAGTAGAAATAATGTTTATGATAATATAAAAATGGGAACAAGCAGTCAAGAAAAACAGGGAACAAAACAAAAAACAACAAAAACAAAATAAAAAGGAGAAAAATAAATATCTACTTCAAGGTATATCTCTGCTGTCACTGGTAGACTGAATGGAGAGACAGAGCCCAGATTCATGTTGACTAATCCCAGCAAGCTACCTGTAGATTTACCACTGAGTAGTGGATGATCCCAGCAAGCCTGCACCTTTAGTTCCACTGGAGTTCAGCCTGGTTCCTGCTGTGTGAGGGTCAGTTTATTCAGCCTGCAACACTCCGCGTGCCTCCTGCCAGCTTGAGGTCCTTGACCTCCTGCTGACTTGATCTGCCTCACCCTGACACTGGGAGCTTCTAGATAGTGCCAACCTGTGGCTGCTCTGAGTTCAAAGGTCAGCTGGCCCCTTTCCAAGATGGTTACGTGCTAATCCCCTTCTCCTGGGAGGTAACTGGACCTGATTAACTCTTCAGCTACTGCATTCTGGTGTGTCCATTGCTCTGTTCCACTGGTGTGTTTCTCCATGGAGGCCTCTGGGATCACCAGTAGTCACTGTGCATCTGCAGTTTCAAGCTGCCCTTCTCACACAGTGAGTCCAGACTCAAGGATAAAGTGCTGCTTGCCACCTCTTTCTGCATTGAGGTCTAGATCTTGAGCTCCAATTGTCCTGGGGACCACTTTTCTCCTTTTCTTCCTCACATTACTATTTTGCAGTATCTGGACACCTAATCTCATAGAGACTGTTTCTCTGCTATTCACTACTCCATCTTCCTGAAAGTATGGATTTTCTTAAACTCAGTCTTTTATATCCTTAGATCAATAGGCTGTGACTCAACAAGAGCCAGTATGAGCTTAATACATATAGATTTGTTACAGGGAATTGGCTGTACATTGTGGGAGCTGGTTAAACAGTTCTTGTAAGGCCATTTTATTTGCAAGTCCACATAACAGGCAGTTACAAAGAGAAGATCTGAAGTAGACTGAAAATTGGCATGGGCAAACTGAAGTGCCATGAAGATAAACTAAAACCTCTGACTTTGATGACTGTTTAATGGTGGAGGTAACGACTGATATGCTTGGTGTCAAACACTGAAAAATTAAAGGCAGATGTAAGGTAGATAGAGTACTTGTGGGCCTAGGTGCTGCTCCTTAATGATGAAGTGAGTCAACTCTGCTTGCACCACATATTGCTGCTGCTTCTTTTCTGCCCTCTAAATGTTTCATGGATTTCTCTTCTGGCCAACCATAATCAGGAAGGAGAACTGTGGAAAGCGTACCTCACCCATCCCAGCTGATACATTTCAAAGCCATTATAACACCATTTCCATTTGATAGTAGATTGCTGCATAGCATACCCAGTCTCATTGCTCGGTGGTTCATGATGGGAACCTGGTTCATGAGGGGAAACTGATGGTGCATAGTTCCCTGATGTCCACCGGTTTTCCCACAGTCTTCATCAAACCCCAGTGATAAGGAAGAAACTGTCTCTGTAAAGGGGAGTAGTCTAAATCCCTAGATTCTCATCCCATTGTATCTCCATATAATTACAAGCTATTTTTTTAGCCTGTATATGTTTGTAAATGTACTAAAACCCAAGCTCTAATAACCAGATCTTATTAGATAGAATTTTATAGCATGTTTCACTATTTGGTGAGTCACATTCCTCTTTTTGCTCTTTTCCTCCTATGTTTTCCTTTTCTCTTTTATCATTCACTTGTCAGGTTTAATAAAAGTTCATTTGAAAGTTTGATCTATATTGCACTGAATTTCTCTGATTCAGTGGACTTTGAGACTCTTACAAGCACCCTTGATATCTGTGTATTTTTATCTCATGATCAGTTTTTTCTTTCTGTATAGAATTGAGATAATTTTTCAACTACTTCCTGCAGCACAATAACTTACTTTTTGGTGGCACATACTTTGATATCTGGTCTATTCAAAGCTTTTTCTTTGAAAACTGCATATTTTTATTTCTAAGATTTCTAGTTTTTTGTCAAAATAACTAATTTTTATTTCACAAATGAAATAGTTTCTGTCATAACTCTGGAGTTTATGATTATATTTCATCTAAAATCCCATTTTTGTCTTAATTTTATTACGTGTCAGTTTTTCTATTTGTCTTTTATGCTTCTCAGTCCAAGTTGTCCCAGTTTTCCTTACTGCGTTTCTCACCCACATACTCCTGTGATTATGTTTGCTGCACACTGCCTCCAGTGACTTTGGACAGAGGAGTAGGATGTTCTTCTTGGTGGAATATGTGGGAATTTTTTTTTCTGAGTGTGAGGCTTTCTGGTTCTCCTATTTTTCAGAAATTACTATTGATGTACACCAGCCCATCCAACCCAAGTGTTCCAGCTAACTGTCACAGTCTGTGGGAAATGCCTTACTCTGATTAAAGTGTAGGTGTTGAGTGAGGGGACAGAGAAGGCAAAGCGAACTCACCTGGTTCTCAAATTGCTCCGTAACCCTCGAATGTGTGTCTCCATAACCCTGGAGCATCTCCAGCTCTCTGGAACTGAACACTCAGACTTAGAGCGAACCTAGCTCTGCTTCTAGTTTCCATAGCTCCCTCTCCTGAATTGAGTTTTGGGCCCTCATCGATTCTGTCAAATCAACCAATTTTTGTCTTTTATCTCTTGGAAATTAGCCCTCTGCTACTACTATATCTCTTTGTAAGTGATGGTTGGTATAGTTCAAATATGATTTTTCTCTCGAAATTCATGGTGTAATTTGACTGCCAGTGTAGGGGTGCTGAGAGGTGGAACCTGTAAGATATATGGGAGTATGAAGGGTATTGACATGTATTAAGGAGGTTGAATACCTTTTTTGCAGGACTGGGTTAATTATTAAGGGGCTGCATTGGCTATTCCAGAAGTGCGTTGTCATAAAGTGAGGCCACTACTTTCTTCCTCTGCTGTCTGTTTTCCACACTCCTTCTTGCTTCTCCACTTTATGGCATTGAAACAGCATGAGGTGCTTTCCAGATGCCTCTACTCACTTTGACTTTCCCAACTTGTGAACCTGGGAGCCAAAATAAACTATAAGAAATGAATTATCCAGTCTCAAGTATTCTATTATAGCAGCAGAAAACAGATGGAGACACTGGCAAACAGTTGAACAATTATTCTCTTGTATGCATGCGCGCGCACACACACACACATACACACACACACACACATACTTTTCCATTTTTTGGGGTCATGGGGAGCAGAGGAGGCAGTCTGTGTTCTCAGTCTGCCATCTTGATCTCATTTGATTCCATGCTCTTCAAGGGAGCTAGATTACCTTTTGTGATTCTACAGCGCTCAAACCATAAGCTACCCTGGACCCGTTCATGTCAGATGAAATACTCACAGCCTTGCAGCTTAACTGCAGAAGAGACAAAGCCTGGAACATAATGACTCACAGTAATGAGGTTCACTCAAGGGTAATTCGAACAATGAGGGACCCTTGTCTATGTGCTCTGAATTTTGAAACGCTTTCACATCAGGGGCACCAGGGACAGTGGCTGCTTCCCTGGCTCTTGTCTACAGACTGACCAGCACACTGCCTGGGTGATGGATGTGTTTTTTCACTGCTGCTGATAATTCTATAGGGGGCGATTTGCCAGCACACAGAGGCTAAATCCACACATTTTCTTTCCTCTGCACACTCATGCTCAATCCCTTTGCTATTTGCTCCAAATGTCTGCTTCCTCCACTTCATAAATCACTCTTTGATGAGGAAAATATAAGTCATGTGAGGATTTGGATCATGTTTAATTTAGCACCAATGAAAAAACTTTCTCCTCAATCCAGTAGCTGTCTGGAGCCATGGCCTGCAATTACCAATGGCTTTCAGCATGCCCTGTGTGAAGCCCGGACGGTGAGCTCCCAAACCGGCTCCGAGCTCATAGGCTTTGTGCTAAATGCTCGCTCTAGGCTGAGACTCAGAGCCTGGTGGTTAAATTGTAAATCAAGAAGGACTCAACCCAAGAAATCTGCTAAATCCAATCTTCTTCCTCTTTCTATTGACTTGTTTTTAATCTTCTATTTTCCCATTGTTCTGTTATTTACCAGACCATACTTACCAGGCTCAGTGTTGCACTCATACCTCAGATGAAGGAGTGCTTTGGAGGCAAACAGCTGCCCCATCTCTCGCACCAAGAGCAGATGGATAATCTGGTCTGTCTCTGGGCTTCAGTGAGACACTTACATATGAGAGACCCAGGGTAGCAGATGAGCTGCCCCTGCCTCTCTTTTTAAGGGTTGTATCTGTATACACAGTCAGAGAACAGGTTATATCAAAATGATTAGGCTGGTTGTGTGTGTGCATGTGTGTGTGTGTGTGTTTACTCTCAGATAGATAGGTTAAGGCAAGGAGGACCATGGCTATCAGATAGGACCATGTTCATCTTTATGTTGACCAATCTCACCCACGGGGCTAAGACCCTGGAGCCAATGGCAGACAGGTTCCTAGGTAGCATCACAGGTTGGGGTCTCCACAGCAGCTACTTTGCAGAGTTTGGGGTACATGGTTTTATTAGAAACCTGCAACAGTGAAAGGAAGGGTGGGGTCTGAATAGAAGAAACAGTGAAACTGGACTGCAGGCCTGAGAAGTCTGGGATGATTCCCACATCAGGCCAAAATGGTGGTGTCTTCAAACTCTGCTTGCTTAGTAGTTGGCGTCTAGGAAGGAAGGATGTCACTAGGGTGAGGTGGCTCTCAGCATACAAAGCAGACTTCAAGAGAGCTCATGGTGGGGGGCTACCTGCTGAGCTCCCCCAGTGAGAGCAAGTCCCTCCTCGTCCTCAAATAGTGATCTGACCAGTATATCCCAATGTCTGCTTAAGACAGAGCTGCTGATAGAAAGAATGTTCATTCTAGAGAAAAAGGAAGAGAATATATTGATGCCCAAGTTTTTCTTGGGGTAATGCTAAGTGGTCACAATTGTGAGTTCTTGATGCTTAAATTAGTTCTTATCGCAGCCTATTTTCCGATCAGATTCTAGGGGAGACAAAGGTTATAACAGGAAGCCAGTTGCATGCAAGGGCTCTATTGTTCTAAGCCTCATAATGAAATGAAGAGGAAATGGACAAAGATGAAAGGCAGTTCTGTTCTTGGGTTCAGAGAAGAACTCAGCATAGGTGTGAAAGTCTGTATACACAGATGGGCAATGCTCAGATGAAATGTAAAAGCAGAACTCCAACCCACAAACTGCTGACCAGCCCAGGGTCCAGCCTGGCTTCTAAGACTGCCATCTAAGGAGTCAAATTCCTACATCTAGGAACAATTTAGGAAGCCCAGCCATAACTCCCAGAACAACTAGTTTTAAGTGCCAATAACAAAGCTGTCATTGACAATTTAGGACTAACCAGAGAAAGCCAAATGTATACTCTTAGTAGGATACACCACTTCTCATTATCTTAGTTACTTAAGAGACTGAGGCAGGAGGATCACAAGTTCAAGGGCATTTTGGGCCACTTAGTGAAACTGTCCCAAGAATGAAATTAGCCTTCTGTTTTCATCTGTGCAGCTCTCCTGTCCTTACCTGCCTTCAAGTCTCTGCTGATACAGAAATGATAGTAGCCAACTCCCTTGCTATGGAAAGTTCTAAGTAGACTTTGTGTGTTCTAATTGGTTGGCTTTTGTTAATTTCCCCTGCATTGTAGTCAGGAGTCGCGAGAAGAACAATTTTATACAGGACACATAATTAATAGTATTATTTACAATGGTCACCCAAGAGGTCAAATACAAAGAAAGTGCAGGAAATCTGTCCACAACACTAGAGACCTAGCAAATTCAGCTGAGGGCCCAGATTCCATTGCAATAACCTGCATGAATTCAGCTGAAAACCCAGAGCCCACGATAATGACTCATGCAAGTCTGTCTCATGGATCTTCACTGGGAAGGCACAAAGGTCAGTGGTGAAAGCTAGAAAGTCTGCACCAGTGGGATGAAGGATCTGTGTTAGCAGGCAGAGGGTTATGTACTGGAGCCAAGAAGCCACACTCAAAAAAAAAAAAAAAAAAAAAAAAGACCAGGGCTCCCCTGAAAAGTACCGCAGCCCTTATCAGAGACAGTGAGGTCCTGAGCTCCTCTGACAATGAGAACAGCCAAGTACGTATCAGGAAGCCAGCATGTCAAGCTTCTCCTGGAGACTGAACAGCACACATCTTGTCCTCTGGAGTCATGAAGCGATGCTCAGAGTGGAGACCCCAAAGTGAACCACAGCCATGCTCAGTGGCAAGGTCCCGAGCTCCTCTGATGGTAACAGCTGAGTTCATATCAGAGGAGCCAGCATGACAAGCTCCTCCAGGAGAACCAACAGCTCCACACAACAACAGCACTTAAGAGAACCCACAGTGCTACTCTTCCTCTCCAGCTCTCCCTTTTATGCTGGCAACAGTCCTCAGGGGGGCCATCCGCACTCAGCACCAGGCTGATTCAGTTCAGCTGGTGTTTACACTGACCACCAGCTACCAATCCACTACATCCCAGAAGTAAGAGGCTGCTTCTGACCATCCCATGTGTCAATTAGAGGTAGAGAATAGAGGCAGACGCCCCGAGTCAGGGTGTGGGGAGGCCTGGCATCCACCTGTAGGAGCCCGGGAGAGGGCAGGGGCTCTGGGACAGCACAGGAGCAGCCGTGAGCTGTGTTGTGGGCTGCAGGGAGGACTTGGCTGTTGCTAGTCCAGCAGTCACATGCAGGAAATAAGCTTACGTGGAGCACTATGCCCATAAAATGCTTCCCTCTGAAAAGGTGGGACACACCAGGTGAAATCAAAATACACAATGAACACTTAAATTAAAACCAAAAATTTATTACTCTACCAGACAGTACAATTATACTCTCATTCTTGCCTCTGTTTTCTTTATTTTTTCCTTCCCTTTTTTTCTTTTTCTTTCTTTCCTTCTTTTTTTTGAGACATGGTCTGACTATATAGTTCAGTAAATTCACTTGAACTTACTATGTAGCCCAGGCAAGCTTCAAACTCATGGTCACCCTCCTGCCTCAGCCTCCTGACTGCTGGAATTACAGGTGTGTGCCACCAGCCTGGGTCTTGCCAGTCTCTGATGTGGTTCTGAAGTCCTCTTTCTTGAGTGTCTTTGTGTGGCTTCCTTGATGTCCTAAATTTATCTAAAATATTCATGATAATGTCTGTCAAAAACATTATGATGTTTTCTTATCTGCCCAATTTATTATATCTGGTGCTGACTTCTGGACATTCTCCAAAGCTGAAATGACTTTTAAAGATCAATATTTTGAACTGAGTCCTGATATCAAGGCAGCTACAATAGTATAAGTAAAGGAAACTCATGAAAGAGAACTTCCAGAAATGCTTCCAAAAGTGGCAAGAATACTAGGATAAATCTTTGAAGCAAGGAAGCATATTTTGAAGAGGGTTAACATGTGGTAACATGTGGTAATGTTAACATGTTTTTACTGTAATAAATTTTTAAAATTTAAAAGTCACCATACTTTCTAATCTTACTGCTTACATAGCCATAGATATCTGGTTGCATATTTGTATCAAACACTTAACATATTCCAGGCCCCATGCTGTGAAAGAGGACCACACAATGAAGAAAACGAAAACCACCAGGCTTTGTTTTCTCCACGCACAGTATTTGGCATTAGTAAGCCCTTATTACTATTTTTATAATGAAAAAATCAAATAGAAATGTCCAGCCTGGTGTTGCTTTGAGAAGTGTTATGGCCAAATACCCTAAACCATGCAAGTGGAAGCCTGAAGGAAGGGTTTCAAAAACCCCCGCTTACCTCTGTCCTGTGTGTGTGCTTACAAACATTTCACTCTTGCCTTGAGCTATTTAGCATGTGCATACTTCAGTGTCTTCATATAACAATATCATGAATGTTTGCTTGGTCTCACAGATTTGGATGAAATGATAAAATAGATATAGATGTTCAAAATAATTTTCAAATATCACTTTCTCATTCCTCTCTCTTTCCCTCCTGTCGCCAGCTGGAGAACTCAGACACAGTGGATACACATACAAATTCCCAGAGGACCAATTCTTTTTAGATGTTCACAAGTGCCATTTGCAATTGTATGATCTTCTTTTAGTCCAGTATCACTTGTTCCCACCCATACTGGTTTCTGTCCTTCTCGACCTTTAAAAAATTTTTCTTTGGGAGGAAGTCAAGATGGCCCATCAATGAGCAACAAGATACAAAGCCTCCTGGGAGAACCAACTCATATGCCAGAATAAAGCACCCTGGAGAGACCCAGACAGGGGGAGATGGATCCTCTTGACACAGGAAGAAATTAAAACATAAAAAAGCTTGTCAAATACTTCGGGACTACGACTGAGACAGCTGAAGATTGCAGGACACAGCGTTCTCGTGGTGACCCGGGAAGTGTGCACCAGCTTGGATCCATGCCAGCCGGCAGAGCCGCCCAGACTGGTTCCCGCCACCTCTTGTAGGAAGCACTTCAGCGCTGAGGTCGGGGGTTGGTGAGCCCAATGGAGAGCGGAGCCAGCAAAGGGACTTTCATTAATCCAGGGTCAGCGCTAGGAATGAGAGCCCCCCCAACATGGGAGGGGCGCGACCAAATGGGTGACATGTTGGAATCCGGCAGGAGGAGCCTGAACTGGGAGTGACAGTGACTTCAGTTGGTTGCTCCCTCCCTAGAACAGATTCGTGGGATTTGCTTGGACTGGGCCGCGCCCCTGGCCGGGACCCAATGAGCCATCCCAAATTGATTCCCTGTACCTAGCATGCACAAACTGGGTGAAGGCACCTGAAGTTTGGTTGGCCCAGTGGGGAGGGGCAGGCATATGCAGCTTGCTTACACCTCAGTGACAAGAGCAGGCAGGAGAGGGCAGAGATCCCTCACCAGTGTGCTTTGGAGGAACTGTAGCCAACAGGGAAGGGGGTTGGGACCTGCACTGTAACCTGTGTGAGGAAGCCAGGGCCATGATAGGAGAGAGAGGTGGGAGGAGGCCCCCAGCCCAGAACCCTGAGAACACTGAACCAGAGGGAAAAATAAGGGTAACTGAGGGTGGCAAACACACAACATCAGACATGGCTTCAATGGACATTAAGAGATCTCTTCAGGACCTTGTAGATGAGCTCAAAACTGAAATATTATATCAGTTAAAGCAGGATATGAGTAGAGTAATAAAAGAAATGCTCTCAGGAAGCATTTCTCAGGATGATACAGACAGTAGAAGGGAGGAACACACAAAAAAGAAGAGAAACATTTGAAAAAGAATATAAAGAAAATATAGAATACATGAAGCAGATTCAAAAAGACTATCAGGAAATTAAAAACTCCATTGAAATCTGGCAAAACTCCTTAAAAGAAACTAAGGATAGACTATCAAAACTTGAAGAAAAGTTGGCAGTGTGTGATGATGAAAGGAAAGATCTCTTAAAAATAACAAGGAAACAGGCAATAACAATACAAAGGGTAGAACATGACAAGAGAATCTACAATTTAAGAATAAGAAATGTGAACGAAGAAGCAGGAACACATACAGGTGAATTAAAAAGGCTATTCACGGATATAATTAAGGAAAACTTCCCAAGCATGGAAAAAGAAAATGACATTCAGTTGTGTGAGGCATACAGAACTCCAGCCACCTACAACCAAAACAGAGCTACACCCAGACATATAATAATCAAGATACCAGAAATTCAATATAAAAACAGAATATTAAAAGCTGTCAGAGAAAAGAAACAGATTACCTATAAAGGTAAGCCCGTCAGAATCACGGCTGACTTCTCGACACAGACCATCAGATCAAGAGGAGCTTGGAGTGAAGTATTCAAAGCCCTGAAAGAGAATAACCTCCAGCCCAGATTGATGTATCCTGCAAAACTGTCGCTAGAAGTTGATGGAGAAACAAGATGTTTCCATGAGAAAGAGGAACTGCGCGAGTTTGTGACCACCAATCCAACTCTACAGAGAATACTGAAGGACATTCTAGAGAGAGAAAAAAAAAATACCAGGATTTTAGGAACAGTGGCAGAAAGGCCTCAATGAGTGGGGCAGGCAGTAGAATGAAGGAGAAAAGTAGACAAAGGCAGGAAAACAGCATGGCAGAAATGAGGCAGAGAAGGATGGCTAGAAACTCTAACATAGATGGCCTTGATACACTATATTGTTAATAGTGCATCAGGATTTAAAACCCACATTACTCACACTACTCTGCTTAGATGTATTATATTTTGTTCCAGTCATTCTACCTGTACTAGATTTGAGGGCACAGACAGTTATCCCAAAAATAACAGGATATAGTATGGTAATCATCCTTAATTTCCCATTAACTTAATCTAAAGCTCTGTAAAACCTACACTGTTTTATCATGATTGATCGTAATTGAATATGGTTTGTTCAATCACATTTTGTATTGATAGATTTTATTCAAAGCTGTTATGATTGATAGTATCAAGTCTGAGAGTATAGGCAACTGCATTTAAGATGACAAGATTCACTAGAATATCCACTCTGGTTTGATTATTACATGTCTTTGAAGTTTTATACTGTCTACAATGTTTTATTTTTACTACTATTATTATTTACTGATATACTCAATTATACTGCTATATTCAATTATGCCTGATGATGTAGACATTCTATTGAAGATAATAAGAAACAACACAGTAATCATTATAGATCACCTTGTACTATAGTTTTATATGACATTTTGGTTTCATGTTTTTATAGGAATTTGTTTTGTTTTGTCTTACTAAGTTTTGTTCTTCCCTCTAATACAGAAAGTATAGAAATACATGCAGAGATTCATGCATGCGTAGCTGTTCACACTCTCACTGTTTGACTATCTACTTTGTATGCTTTAATTTTGTAACTTGAGCAACTATTTCTAAGAGGACAACATGTAATTTATCAACTAGTGATTTCTTATTGTTTATCTTTTTTTTTGGAATTCTGTATTACTTCTACCCTTTACATGCTTTTGTTTCTCTTTAAATTAAAAAAAATAAGTTTTTAAATCCTCAGACATGATATTTATTTAGGTATTATTTACTTGATCTCAGTTAGATTTTAAAGCTTTAAGTTTATAGAAATACATGTAGAGATTCATGCATGCGTAGCTGTTTACAGTCTCACTGTTTGAATATCTACTTTGTATGCTTTAATTTTGTAACTTGAACAACTATTTCTAAGAGGACAATATGTAATTTATCAACCAGTGATTTCTTACTGTTTATCTTTTTTTAAAATTCTGTATTATCTCTACCCTTTACATGTTTTTTTTCTCTTTAAATAAATTAAAAAAATTTTTTTTTCTTTGAATTCCCATTGCTATAGGTTCCAGAAGGAGGTGAGATGACAGAGATCATATCACTGGTGTGGTCGGGTCTGTTCCCCCAGTCCCTCTGTGGGTGCCTCCACTGCTTTGCCATGAGTGGAAGGGAACTGAGTTTCCTGAGGAGCTGGGCCATGCTTGAGTCAAGGGCAGAGTGGCATATGTGACCCTCCCCTGGAATCACAGGCAGTCTCAGGCCGGAAGCATTACAAGAGTCTACACGGGTCTGGCCCACTCTGCATCTTTCTAACTCACTTTCCTGGTGGATGCACACAGATATTTTGAAAATGTAACACTGTTCATATCACTCTCCTGATCACTCTCCCTGCCCTTGTCAGACAAAGCCACTGGGGATTCCTAATTCAATATGATGTCAGTCTAATATCTAAAAATTGTGCTTGTAAAAGATAGGAGAATATGAATGACCAGAACTGCAGTAGATTTGTTAACTACCATCAGATGGAGAAGCCATCTGTGGGAGACAGTGACTAGGTGACATGCGAATTTGATGTAGTGACCCAGCTCTTTGCTGTCCAGAGAGCAGCAAAATAAGACCTGGCCTGATACAGAAAGGGATTGCTCCAGATGTCAATAGATCTGGACATACAACACCCAGAGTTTGTCTAGTTAAGGAGTAGTCTCAGGAAAGCCTAAACGTTCCTTTGGGAAAGCAAGCTCAACGTTACTTCAAGTGACAATTTTTTCTCTTAATGCATGTCTCCTTAGCTCTGGGAGGTTTAGAATGAAGCAGAGCTATAAAGAAAATGAAAACATAAAAGTTAATATATTTTTCTGTATTTGTTATGCTAACTGCCTACAATATTTAAAAGTATCTGACATAAGTGGCTGGGGATGTAGCTCAGTAGTACTTGCCTAACATACAAAAAGCCCTAAGGGTAGATCTTCAGCATGGCAAAAAGTAGAATAAAGAGTATCTGATATATTACAGTGTCAATAACAGACTTGGGATTTAAATATTTTTGAGATAAAGTCTTCTACTTTTCTAATTGAAACAGTTTTATCGTAAAGATTGCTAAAAGATTTTTCTCCAAAGTTTTTCATTAGTACATGTTTGCAGTACGTTAATACTCGTCACTTCCGCCTTGGGGAGGCAGCACATGTATATAACGCCTCTTCCCTCGTTTTTCATCCCCTTCCCTTTCCTCCTCCCCCTGTCTCTAGATCACTTTTCCATTTGCCAAAGATCTATCGCCCTGTTACTTATTGTCTGTTTTTTTTATTTTGCTTTTTAAATTATTTGTCCTTTGAGTCTTTCATATAAAAGAAACCATGGGATATTTATAAGCTCATGTGTGTGATTTGTTAACATTATAGTCTCAAGGTGCATTAATTTCCCTACAAAAGACTCAAGTTTATTTTTCTTCATAGCAAAGTAGCATTCCATTGTGGATAAGTCCACATTTTCTTCATTAACTCATCAGTTGATGGACACACAGACTGCTTTCAAAACTTATCTGTTCTGAGTTGTGCTGATGTAAACTTGGGCATGCGTGTATCACTGCTCTATGATGTCTTAAACTGTTTTGGGAAGACACCTAGAAGGGGAATGGCTGGATCAAATGTTTTTCCAACTTTGGTTTTTAAAGGAATTTTCACACTGATGGCATTGTGCTGACATCATTTAATTCTAGGAATTAATGACTTCCTGAATTTCTTCTGTGATCCATTGATTATTCAAGAGGGTATCATTTAATTTCCATACATTTGCTTAATTTCTATGGTTTCTTTTGCCATTGGTTTCTGGTTTCATTGCACTATGACCTGATGATATGCAGTTGATGGATTAATTTTTTCATGTTCTCTTATTGTTTCTGAGGCATTGTTGAATAATTGATCATCAAGATTGGCCTTGTCTTCTAGTTCTGACACTCTGTCCTCATGCTGGTGACTTATGTTTCCCCATACTTTCAGTAGCAATTTTAATCCATTGGATTTCTGTTTGCTACATTTGCATGGACTCTAATTCTTTGCAACATGGGTCATTCATGTTTTATATCATTCTGTTTAGCTTGGCTGGCTTTTTATTAGTTGTGGGAGACCACTGAGTTGCACTTTCCAGAGAAATGAAGCCCCTTGCCTTGATCTTTCCCTGACATCTCCTTCAACCCTATTCACTGAGATGTGCAGAGCTGGCTATATTGAAACAGATGTTCTCTTAATGCAGGATGCAGGCAAGAATTGCTCACCTTACCCCCTGCTGATGGCTAGAATAAGAGCTTGGGCAAGACCTTGTGAGATTCTAGGGCTAAGACATGAGGTAACATCTCATCTGAGGCCATGGTACCCAGAAAGAATTATACCTTCCTGGCAGTAAAGGTACCAGCCTTGACTACATCAAGCTATCCATTGTATTGCCTGGTACAAAACTGCTGTGTTTCTTCTTATAGCCAATGCCTGCAAAATTTCTTTTCCCTAGCACTGTGCTGTGACCTCCACCTACCTCCCTAATTGATGTTAATAAAAGCCATGAACTTTTAGACTCATGGCCTTTTGATCCACAAAGAACATTGGTCATCCCAGAACCCCTCAACTGTGGAACTTTCTTTGTCTTTATTTTGCATTCATGTGCCATGTTACCAAGTAAGAGACATGAATTCTCCACGGGGGTTTCAGTAATTAGTGTCTTCTTTAAATCCATTTTTTAAAAAAGTTAAATCCATTGTCTGTTTAGTTGTATCTTCTGTGAGCTGGTTGAGCATCTTGATGCTCTTTTTTTTATGTCTTCTGTTTTTCTTTTGAATAATTTGAATAATTTGACAGTGTGAATTTTTAACTCAGGATTTCTTTGGCTATTCTGAATCTCTTCTGGTTTTATACAAATGTATATTTTAAACATAAAGCAAAGATAGGATCACACTATTGTGTCTTTTGTACTCCTTTTTTATTTAAAAAAAGCAAAACAAATTATATTCCTTTTTAAATCTAATAATTGATGAATAATTTTTCCAAATTAAGTGAATATATATTCATTTAATATATATTACATTTATATAATATATATTATAATATTTAATATATATACTAAATGGATATATATATAGATGCACTAAAGACTATATAGGTCTCCATTACACAGATAATCTATAAGTGGCAGGATGATAAACAGTTTTAAAATTTAATGATCTGAATGAGCCTGTAAATATTGATAGAAAGCATAGGAAAGGAAGTGTATATTTAAAATAATAAAACCCCAAGAAAGAAAATAAACCTCAAAATCAGTTATTATAAGAATATAAGGGGCTGGGGGTGTAACTCAATAGTAAAATGTGTGCTCAGTAGCTTGAGAATTTAGCTTCAGTAGCCAGGACTGAAAAATGAAACAAAAAACAAAAACAAAAATGAAACAAACAAACCAACCAACCAACAATGAATGAACTAAACTATAAAACAAAACCCCTATACAAAACAGTAGTAAAGAATCTAATAAAGGTGTTAGAAAATCTTTTCTCTAAAGGGACATTCATTCGTTTTCATGTAACAGAGGCCTAAAGAAACAAAAGAAAAACAAATCAGGTCAAAATTGAAAAACAAGAACATTTGAAAGTGGATACAAATGAGAAAAGAATACTTGAGTGAGTTAAACCTGTAATACTAGAATTAAAATTTAAATTGACATAAAACAGGAACTGAGGAAAAATTACTTGAGTAACTCTCAAGAAAAAGGAACAAGCTGAGAAAGTAATGACCTGAAAAATTAGAGACAGCAAACATAAAAATTATAGGTGTGAATCAGAATAAGTAAAATACAAGCTTCCATGAGAGAGAAACAAAGGCTTGCTTATGTTCCTTAAGCATTTTTATTCTATTTCCTCAAACCAAAGAGTGATGTGTATTTCAAGAGATCCTGGTGAAGATCTGCAAAGGGATGATGCAGACCCTATTCAGTATTTCAACAGGAGAATATTGTTTTTCTGCATAACCAAAAGAACAAAAGGCAATGGAGAAAACTCTAAAGAGAGTAGGGATAAAATTTTGTGTGACTAGAAAATCTGAATCCAGAAAAGTGTTCTTCATAGGAGAGGCAGCCTGAGGGTATTATTAGGAGTGCAAGGTTTTACAATATAAATTAAGAGTTCAAAGATATCCTTGATGTGGAAATGAAAATGTTAGATTGGAAACTGAATTTTTGCTGGCTTGTTGACTTAGGTGGTGAAACTGGAAACTTTCTTGCTTTCGGCTCCTCATCTGTTCTCTTTTTGTCAGGAAACACATCTTTCAACCCACTGTTCTGATTGACTTCTTGATGTATTTGGTAAGAACATAAAGCAGGAATTATGGTACTATTCGGTTCCCAGCCTTTGCTAAGAATACACCAACAAAGAATGCAGTGGGAGAGAACATAACAATTATTGAACAAAAAGCCTCCTTATTTTTGCTTTCACAGAAGCAGAAGCTCCTCGAATCCCACAATGGCTGTTTAGGTGCCAAAGAATTTGACAGTTTTTGGCAACCTATATTAAATGAATTGAGTCACCTTTTAAAACCATCAGTAGCAGACACTTTTAGTCACCAAGGCCTTGTTCAAATAATATTCCAGTCTGAGTCCGAGTGTGTTATTCAGTTAATGATCCTTAAAAACCTATATATGTGTACTTTCAGCTGTAACAGCAACCATGCAAAAATGACACAGAGAAAATAACTTTAAGGGAATTCACTGTATAGGTGTTTTCTTGGCAGAATGGAGTCACAAAAATGCTAGAAAAATTTCTGTACATAACCCCATCAGTTTTGCTTCTCTCTTATGTAACACGTGCTCTGGGCTATCATGATTCTTGTCAGCACATAAGCATGCCGCTGAAACTCTTTCCATCTGCAGATCTTGCCTTGGCCTCATTTCCTGCATAGTTATCACTTCATTTCTCTGCCTGCTTTTGCAACAAAACCTGAAGAGAGTCGAATGCATACTTACAGTCTCCAATTTTTCACTCCAGTCTTTGTCTTAAATCAACCCAAATCAGCTTTTGCTTCACTGAGACCTTTCTTGTCAAGGTTCCAAGGACCTTGGCATTGCTCACCCCACAGTCTGCCGCCGGCATCACTGGCATCTGACATCCGAGTCTCCTCTTTTTTGATACACTTCCAGGACACCGCCCTCCCCACCCTTCTCCTGCAGCCTGGTCTTTTCTGGTTCCTGCTTCTTTCCTCAGCCACTTAAAGCAGCACAGCCTAGGGATTGCTCCTAACTCCTCTGGGTCAGTATTCACCATCTTAGTGATTTCACTTACCCTCCGTGTTTGGAGTGATACTGGATTCATTTTCTAAAACTACAGTCGCGTGTCACCACCCCCTTGGTGATTAAAAATCACAGCAATCACAGTTTTATAACAAGTCTCTTAGTTCCGGATGCTGGAAATCTAAAATCAGAAAGGATGGATGGAATGGTTTTCTGGGGGGAAGGGTGATATTTTTGGGTAATAATCAAGAATAAAATCCAGCTTTGAGGCAAACTCCCTGCAAAGTCTATGCCTGCGGATTCCGGAGGTCCCTAGAAAAGCAAACCATTCAGGAGCAAACCGAAAGTGGCTCCCTATCTCTCATTGCTTCTTCAGGAGCAGAGGAGCCCCAGCTGTGAGCTCTGAAGGGAGGCAGGCCAGGCCCTAGCTGCAGGGGGAGAGGCCGAGTTTCATCTCTGCTTTCCCTGCTGTTCCCAGCATCTCGTTCTCCCGGAGTCTCCCACCATGTAATTCGTTTGTCTTTTATCATATGGACCGCTTAAAACGTTTTCCTTTGCTTTTTTCCCCCCTAACTTTGTAGTTAGTAAGAATGAGATTTCTATGACATTTTCCAGATGGCAAATCCAAACTTCAGAGAGGTGAAGGGTGCACAGTGCCTTAATAACAGGTGAGCAAGACCTCCGCTTCCCTCTCTGCCCCTGCTGGTTTACCTTAGAACCAGAACCCCTTGGGTCCTATTCTTATGTTAGAATTGAATATGTATGTGTTTATTCTCTGTGCATCCCCCACTTTTAGAGTTGGCAATCCAACTACAATACTACAGTTTTATCTTTCATTAGTTGAAGCCTCTTTATTTTCTGTTTAAATAAAAAAGGGAGTTTATCACGTGGGCCTGTGATAAAGATGTTGTAAATAAGCAGCTGTAAAATGAAGCTGCACTGAGTTGAGAACAGTGGAAAATTGATCTGACTGTGTTTTATAAGCCGAATTGAGGTTTTCAGCATGAATGATAGAAATGATTTACAATTTCTTACACATTGCTATGGAATAAATCATAAAAATGTGTTATTTGCTTGGATTTTCAGAGTGGTATATCCTCCCCTTTGGTCATAGAGATGAGGGACTTGTGGTTAAATTTTTAGTGGCTAAAAGCATGGATTTTGAAGCAGGAGAGAACTGAATTTGAAGGCAACTGTACCGTAAACACATTGTGACTCGAGCACTATAGTTACTCCTCAGTTTCTCCCTCTGTAGGAAGGGGTAATTGTCAATATTGATGAGATTTCTGGAGTTCAAGGGAGGAAATTAAATATAGTTATAGTCTAGAGATGTAAGATTGCCTTGGTTGGGATCGTCCCTTGTCTACCTGTTCCCAAGTGTTCGTGACACTCAGTACCTGCTCCCCTCACATCTTTCTTAGTAACTGCAAATGCAATTCTGACACATCAGCAGAGAGCTCTTATGAAAGGTTGAATTGGCATGTACAGTACTTTAGGCTGAGGTGTTGCCTCTTTCAGGGCCCTGGAACTTATATTCTAGAACCTACATACAGACTTTTACATGCACAAATTGAGGAAAAGATCCTGGATCTCTGACTTAATGTGTCAGGTCTGTGGTATGGATAGCAGCAGCAGTAGTAAGAGAGAAAGTGTATGGATTTATTTCTATTATTGTGCTTGGGATTTTGGGGACCCTTACATTTTGAGATCAGTGCTTTTTATCATTTCTGATACTCAACTGTTTTTCATTCAAATAGATCTATATCTCTTTTCTTGCTCTGTGCCCTTTAGTATTCTGGTCAATTGATTCCTAGACATTCACATTGTATATTCTATATATCTTATTCTGTTTTCTGTTCAAATTTTTTAGCTCTTCTGTAATATAGTCTGTATAACTTATTCACATCTATCTTTTAATTAATTTACTCATTCTTCTACTATGCCCAGTCTGCTACCAAATAAATCCATTTATTTGCTTTGTGTTTTATTTCTGCTGTTGTATTTTGCATGTTCTACTTGGTTCTTTTTAAGTCTGTTACATGAGGTTTTCCTCCCCCCCCATAGATATTTTCAAACACATGATTTATTTAATGCTTATTTTTGAATATATGTTTTATAATTCTAATGTGTGAAGTTTATGAGAATTTATTGCTGGTGCCTATTTTTCCTCTTGCTAAGTGTTACTCATGTTTCTTTGTGAGCCTGGTTATCTTTGACTTTATGGTGGTCATGATTCTTATAAATTATTTTTTGGGAATTCTCCAAGTCTAAAAACAATACGTCTCCTCTTAGAGAGAAGCTTTTTCTTTAAGCAACTAGAATCTGGGGCAGCTACTGCCATTGGTGTAGGTCTCCTCTCAAGCTGAGTTCCTGGTCCGAGGTTCATCTGAGTGAAGGTGTGCCAGGACTAGCTGTGTGGCTGCCGTCTCTCAGGATGATACACCTACTGCTTCTGCTCCTGGTGTGCCCAGTTGAAGAACAGCATTGTTGGCAGTTTCCTGAGGCATGATGGGGAAGCATCTTTAATATTAGTTCATTACTACTCTGAAAACTAAACACCTTTGGGGTTTGAGCTTAACGTAGAGAGTGCTTCCTGTAAGGCTCCTCACCTTGGGTAGGACAAGGACCTTGGCTTTTATCCTCCTTCTCTTGAGTCTTCAGAGGTGAAATACAAATGAATGGTATTAAAAATGCTCGTTGTGGGGCAAAAGTTTCCTTCACACTCTAATTTTCTATAAACTAAATTCAGGTTTATCTTCTAGGTTTTGGCCTGCTAATTGGTGTATTTGACGTTTTAACCAAATCTTCTTTCTGGTGTGGTCTTTAGAGGGATGTCTAGATTACTTAGGCTGAAATTTCTTGAAGTGTGTCTTTGTTGTGGTTGTTTTGTTGTTGCATTTAATGACACTGCCTATTTCAGAAGGATCAGGTGGGAAGCCAGTGAATTCCATGTAGGTCAGCTCTCCAGGTCTGAGGTGAACCCTTGGCCAGAGCCACCCCGTGTGGAATTCCATGTGATGTACAGAGCCACACGAGCCCTGAGATGATGATCCCAAATGATTCTCTACTCCATGGAGAAAACCTCTGCTTTTCTGGCATAGCATGAGAACTTGTCTCCTTGAGGAGATGGTCTTCTCCAAGAGCTGGGTAGTTCACTGTTGCTGGAAGAGGGAATTTGCAGGATTACAGCTGGTTAGCCTTTGCAAGGTAACCTCCATGATACTCAAACCTGTGCTAAGTCCACTGTGCCGACAGAGCTGCATTGTTAGAGTCCATTGCACGGGACAAACCGATTGAGGAAAGCAAAGGAGCAACACGTGCAGAGGGCTTCATCCCTGGTGACCATGGCATTTTCTTTGTGGTGAACAAGGAGAGGTCATTATAATATCTTTCCTCTTGGGCCTCTCAAACCTTTTCTTACCCCCTTTTTATTCAAGGAGTTGTGGTTGCTGAAATGACACACCTCTCGAAAGTAGGACGAATAATCATCTAGTTTTTTTGTGTGAGTCCAGTTTCTGTCTATCAGACCAAAGAATCCAGCGATAAAAATTGTGGTGAATTTTATTATGGACTTTAGTTCCTTATTTCTTCTCACATCCCTCATTCATTTGTTTTCTTATGGGTGGTGTGCATTTCCCACCTGGCCCCGGATTTGGGCTTGTGTACACTACTTTCTCTAGGTAACGATGTGTGGGTGGAAATGAATATGTGCCAGTTCTGAGCCCTGCCTTCAGGAGCTCTCTGGCTCTCTAACTTTCCCTCCTGCGTCTCTGCCACTGCCTTGAGGGGGATATGTCCTGCTGAGACCACTGGGCCAAGGAGGACATGGAGCAAAGCCATTCCAGCTGAGGAATCTTGAAGCAGAACCACTCGGTCATGTCCAGTTAGATCAGCAGCTTCCTAATTGATAGGGAGATGTACAAGTGACACTATTTGTTGTTTTATTCAACTGAGTTTTATAGAGATAGAAAACCAATACAAAAAAGTCAGTGATGCTCAGTAAGAAGCCTATCCATTTCATTCTCATAAAGCTTATGTATTTGAGTGAGATCTCTTCAAACATTACAGGGATTCCTGTCTTGCATTCATATATACATGGATGTGTAGATGTGCTTTAGGTTAAAGCTTTATATTCATTTCTCCTTTGCTTTCAATTAATGCTACCTAGGATCAGTCAGTTTCAGTACCAACTGTCTCCACTGCTACCAAGAATCTCATTTTGACTATTTTCTGCTATTATTATATTTCAAGTCATGTCCACAGGATGCTTGTTACTCATGGTCTCTGAACAGCTAGGAAGAGAGACAGTTCACCCAGATGGCATCCTTTTCTTCTCCAACCTTTGATTTCTGTCTTCTTCATTATGTCAAAAGTATCTATATCTGTCATCATCAGCCAGGGTTTGATTCGATCTCCAGCTACTAAAGGTGCACCTTGGGTGAGGTCTCCTCATTGCAATAAATTTGCATTGATCTAAAATATACTTTCCCCTCCCAGACAGGCTCCTATAGATTCTTTAGTCAATATTCTCCCCCTAGTTTTTGATAATCTTCCTTACATGATAGCTATAACTTCTGAGAATAATTCTTTTCTCTCCTAGTTTTTCGTATGTCCTGAAAAACTTATGCTGTGTTTCTACCCTCTTGAGCAGGTATGAAACATAGTTAGGCAGGCTAACAATTGTTCATTTATGGGAAATGTCTGGAGAATCCTATGGTGTGTCTTTCTCAGATTGCAGTTTCTTTGCCCATTAGAGCATTAATTCTAACCAAAACTCTGGACATTTGTTAATTCAAAGGATCATAATAATCAGCAGGGCTTGTCATCAGCCTGTGGCTCTGGTTTGCTTCCCAGGATGCCTAACTGAGCAAAAAGTTTTCCTGCAGATACTGGCTCAGAAAGAATCCTCACTCCTCACTCAAATGTGGAGAATATTTTCTGCCTGTTTTCTTCATTTAGGGAGTGCAAATGACCCTGGAATCTTGTTGGGTAATGAAGGTTTTGGACATATCCCTTGTGATGTGCACTGTCCTAGGTTGATTGCTCCTCAGCCAATGCCTGCTCTGTGACCCAATCCTTTGGGCAACCTGAGGTCATCTCCACTTCTCATTTCGAAAGCCTGATGCTGTGAGAAGCTGTCTTCTAATGTTGCATGCATCTCTCAGTCCTTTTCAGTTGCCCTTTATCACCAGACTCAGCAGACACAGCTGTTAACTGCTCTGTGTATTAAGGCATGGGCTGTTGGCTCTCTTTTGTGATGAGGGACCTCGTAAACCTTATGCATTTCAGGTGATAATGATCCTCCTATAACCTTGAAGAGCTGCTGTTCAGAGTATGGCAGTGTGTTCTCTGTGTCTTAAGTAGTAAAACACAACATGCACAGTCTCACTACACAAAGGGCTGCTTATTTCACCATGCAAACAGGATCACGGTGGGACATGAAATGCATCAGGAGCTGCAGCAGTCAGGTTCCTGCTGGTCTCTTATCCACGTGGTTCTTCTTGTAAAACTCTATTTCAGCTGGGGATTTAGCTCAGTGGCATAAGCGCCTGCCTGGCAAGTGCGAGGTAATGAGTTCGATCCCCGGTACTCCCCCACTCCCCAAAAAAAGTCTGTTTCATTCTGTGAATCTGCTTTACTTTCCATCTGTCACAAAGTTACCAATCCTCTTCTTAACATCTAATGCCACATACACAGGAAACTGATCCACTGACTTGATTAATTTCCACTATCTTTGTTTCTCTTAAATGAGTGTCCTGCCTTAGTGCCTGGCCTGCTTTGGGTCACATATTGAAGCTGTTTCAAGCAAAGTGCTCCAAGCAGGGGGCAGTTTGACTTAGACTGGGAAGACAAGCATGGTGGGTATCATAAGGCATGCGTTTAGCATGCTTATGTCCCTATACTTCCCGACTGAAGGCTATGGTGAAAGTACCTTGTGTACCACATGAACAATTTTTTCTGAGTGTGTCACTGGAGTGTTGGTTTCCAATCTTTCCTCTAGTGGAGGTCAATAGAATGATAGTTTCCAGGTCTGTAGGACACTCTAACCACTTCTTCTGGTTCCTAAAAGATGTTCATTTCTGGTTAGAGCAGCACATTTTCTGACTTGATCAGGATATTCATTTCAACACTCTCCTCTTAGCCAGTAATCATGACAATACTAATGAATCTGTGAGATTTAAAAATTTTCCTGCCCTCTGTTATTCCTTCAGGATGAGTCAAATGTCATCAGGATAGGTTTTATGGGTAATCAAACTGGGTAGTTTGTTTATACATTTGTTCCCAGCACACATTTAAAGAACAATTTGAAAGGCAATCTGGGTTCATAGCAGTGAAGGAAACAGCCATAATCTATAGAGAATCGAAGTGTCAAGTAATTAAGAGGGCTGTGAGAGTCGTGAAGGAGAAATATTAGGCAGTCTTATCAGAGTGAGAATTTTTGATAGATTTTTATTCCTTATTCATTTACTTATTTGGGTATTTACTAAAACAATTGAACACTTACTTCGTGTTCAGTTAGTGACACTGAATTTGCTACTAGAATATAGCAATGAACAAAACAAAATATCTACCATATAGGACTTTTATTAAAACAATACAATACATTACAAAACCCTCAATGACATTCTAAGATATTGTCAAGTAGAGCAGGTCTTTTGAGGAAGGCTGGATAAGGGGCAAAGAACTAGTGGAAGAAGGTAGTATTTGTGACAGTGTGGCTGTTATGATTTATACTTAGATGTCCCCTAAGAGCCTGAGATACTCATAGGTGGGGCTTTGGGAAGGTGATTGGATTACAGGAGTTTATAGCTGATATATAGTTTATAGACTATTTGGAAGTAGGGTTTGGTTGGAAGAGGAGTTCCCAGCTTCATTCTTGTTGCCTTCCTCTCTTAGTACATGAGCAGCTCCTCTCTGCGATGCCCCTTTGCCATGCCACCCTGCCTTGGAACCAACTGACTACACACAGAATCCTCTAGAATGTGAGCCAAAGTAAATTTCTCCTTTTATAAGTTGTGGGTGTCAGGTGTTTTATCTCACAGTTGAAGAAAGTAACCAAGATGGCGGCCATGCGTGACAGCCTGCTCCAAGAGACAACAACTGATCAGAACCCTGGTGGAGTGTCCCCTCTGGATAACTGGAGAGAAGTATTTTAGATAAAAGGACACACATACAACATCCTAAGTCAGAAATGTGCTCCCCGTGTTTGAGGATTAGTAAAGGGTCCAGCAAGGAGTCAGGAGTGAAGAGGAAAGAGGAGGCAAAGAGTATGGCTTGAGATACAGCATGCGACCCGAGTGTGGAGGGTGTCCTAAATCATGGGAAGTACTCTGAGTTTTATTCTGGTGAGATGGTTTTGAGAGAGAGAGAGATCTGTTGTGATGCATGTTTAAAAATATTTATTATGGCTACCTTGTGGAGAGTGAACTATTTTTGAAAAAAATTACTGCTATTTGTTTGCAGAAACTATATATAACTTTATGCTTTTATGCGCTTACAAATACTAATTAATCTAGGGACTAGTATAGTCTTATTTCTATTTTTTTCTTAACCAGAAATTTTCTACATGGTAAAAGCAGGTTTATTGGAGTGAAATAACAAAAGCATGACAACCCCATTAAGAAGACCTGATGGTATCTTCATGATAGCTGTGTTCTTCTAAACAGAAAATGAAAGAATCACATGGTAATTTCTCAGATCCTGTTAACTTCCCATCTGCAAAGACTTTTATTGGTTCTTTTGCTGTTGAGGGTATTATAAGAAAGTGAAATTTAGTTATTATGTATCATAACCTAGTCCATCCAGGGGGTTTCAGGGAAGTGCAGTGATGGATGGACTCAGGAGAAAGGCATACTTCTGTAGCATCTGCCCAAACTCTATGCCAGTTGAACACACATAGTACCTGGGATCAGGGTTGGGGCTTGAGTGTAGATCTTGACTGCTAGGTGAAGAATTAGCAAAATGACCCATCTTGTTCAATAAACAAGTGCTTTGCCCATGCAGAAGTGTTTCATAAGAAGCAAACTATGTCTTCCCCCCCCTCCACGTGATATATCCTTAAAAGGATTGGCAAATGACATTTTCAGCAGAAACAATTGATTTTCTTTTGAATAAATCACTAAAAGAGGATTCTTACTGCACTCAGTGCAGGGGGAGGGAGGAGCCCAACTTAACAGAATCACAGACAGGCAGGCAAGGAGCAACTCTAACCTGTGATTCTATAATTAGTTGTTGATTTAACAGCTGCTTTGGATGGGCATTTCTTTGAGTTTGAGTTTATCTTGGAGGTGTGCATAAATTTCATTAAAGATTTTTAGGGGTGGAGTAGATTGCAGTTTGGTAATGTTTTTAAAGCCAAAGTGGGAGATATGAAAAGAATGGTTGAATGAGGTAACCCCAGTGATTCACTCCAATCCCAGCACTCCATGATTATAGAATTTTGAAGTCCACAGGTCTGGAACTCTTCTTTCTTTAATTGAATCTCTTGATTATTTAAGATCAATCTGTAAAATATCTCCAGAGTTTCTTTGTGAATTTGAGGAAAGCATTTTTTCTTTTAACAAAAGAATGGATAAAAAAAAAAACCCAGAGAGAATGCGTCAGCCTTTGAACATATAATTAAATCTTCTTTCAATGATAGAAAAATGTGAGAAAAATTCCAAGACAGCAGGTTTCCAATAGAACTGTGATGATAAAGATGTATCTGTGCTATCACACTCACTAATCACCAAACTCAAAGGACACACTTAAAATGCAGTTTGTGTGAAATGGAAATTGAATTTTTAAGTTTTTAGATAATTTTAATTAATTTAAATTTAAAATTTCATAGCCACATGTGGCAACTGGCTATTTTATTGGACAGCACAATTCCAAGCTAACTTACATTTTTTCAAAATTAAATTACACAGAATGTTTTAATATGCAGATATTTTCATTTTACCCTAGGTCACATAAGCATAGTTCTTCACATTTCATCTCCAGTCCTGGTATGTATGTGTGCATATATGCATATGTTTAGTATATCTCCTTATCTCTCTGTCTGTTTCTCTGTTGTTCCATCTGTATATCACATGTTTTCAATAGTACATTTTGCAAAGTGTGGGGGAAAGGAAAACATGAGACTTTGGAATAAAAAATAACAAAAGTCCTTTGTGTGAGTTCCAAAGATAATGTTATCATAATTCCTTCCCAAAAATATTTTAAAAATGGGCACAAAATGGTATGAGAAATCTACTTGTCCAGTTTTTGACACCTCATTAGGGCAAATCAACCTCACTGGTATCTTGGAATGCATTTGGAAAATTGAAATCATGCTTCCTAGAAGCAATCGTGCTTTCTCCAATTTAAGATTTCAAATCAATTTCTAAGTCTGTCGATCTATGCTAACACCTTGTGTGCTGCAATATATACACAGACAAAAAGAGATATTTGGAACAACTGAGTGCTGGGCTTCCTTTTGTAACTCAATGCTTTCCTGTAATGAGTTTGAGGAATGAGAGCTTTTAAGGAGTGGGTAGTAGGAAAGCAGTAAAAGGTTAGAGTAGAGTTTGATAACAGCTTGAAAGAGGATACGGTAGTAGCTTAATGGTCATAGAGCAAAAATAAATCATTGGAAATTTCCATAAAGGATTATTTTCTTCCTTTATCTCTGCTGAACATATTATGCAAGGAATCTTAATTTTTAACCCTAAATCATTGCAGTTTTTAGATTTTTCATTTGGTTCTCATAGCCTTATGTAATTCTTCTATTTTAAATAGTTCCTTTAAATAGTTCCTTGCTACTTGCAAAGTAAAGGCACATTTCTTAAGTACCTGCTTTTCACGATTTTCACTGAGCCATCCCTAATAACAAAGACATGGATATGAACACGGGGAAACATGAGGAGAGCCTTGAAACCAACAGCACTGAGACAGTCTTTAGAAGTCTTGTGCTTAAACATAAAAAACTTACATGTGATTTTCGTAGTCAAGTAGCTATGTATTTCTCTGGTTATGAGTGGGTAGAACTGAAGAGCAATAAAATGATGTGATAGATTGGCTGTGTAATTTATCAGCTGCTTCTTGGTGTCACGCTATTTCAGTAACCTGGACCAAAGTCAGTAAATCAAGATAGTGTATTTATTCTTCATTCTTGTTAAACTTTCCTCAACGTACTCTCCGGAGACAGAGGCTTGGAGCCAGGAAGGTTGTGGCGAGTAATGATCTCAGTTGTTCCTGGTAGACATTCTGATAGTAATCCCTCCCCAAGAGACACAAGAATAGACCCAGTGTGGACTGGACACATTTCTGATTTCTGAGTTGAGTCTCTTCTATGGCTTCAAGAAAGTGCTTCTTCGAGGAATTTTTCAGGAAAAAGTCAATGTCAGTGTTTTGAATTTCCTATTTTAGTGCTGGCATTTTAATCAGGTTACAATGAACCAACAGTCTTTACTCTGATTTCTGAATCAGAAGGTAAATGAAACCATTTATTTTCTTGTTTGATGTTCTAATTTTCTCTTCACATTTTAAAATTCCTATGTTAAAATTTGTAACTTTTATCAGGACCTCATATGCACATGGTCATGTCTGGTCATTGGCTAGGAGTGGCCAGCTGGAAATGTGGCTTGACAGGAATGTGACGATGAGTTTTTCACAAAGTGATGTGCTTTTCTCTGACCAATGACTCTCCTCTCTATGACAGAGAGACTACCTTTGGTCATGGCATGTCATGGTATACAGGTATGGGTGGGTCAGCGCCTGGAATATAAGAAATTTGAAGTGTTTGCAACAGTGTTGGCCTTGGAGAGAAAACTCATTATCAAGGATGTGAAGATTTACTTTGCTGTCATGGCTACTTTGCTCTTGAGTCCATCAGATGAGAACAGATTAACAAAATGGGGCTAATATTTCACTGGGTAGCGCATTCTGGCAAATGATTCAGGCTCTTGGTGGTCCATCTGGAGGAGGATGTTATAACAGTCTTCCCTGAAAGTTTGTATAAATATTTTCCCATAAGGGACTGACTTCTGGTTGGTAAAACAATTCATGTCTGGACACCATAGGAAGAAGGACAGGAACTATTGGCAGCATCTCCATGTCTAAGTGCCTGGGGCACTCCCTTTGCCAGTGTATTCTTTCCCAGAGTCCCTCATCCCTTGGCTGCCATTTAGGCTGGGAGTAGGAAGAGAGGAAGATGATGCTAATGATCCTCATGATGCCAAGGACCCTGCCTTGTTTCTAGGCTCATTTTGGGTCACTCCCACTCTCTATCATTCTCGTCCTCCCTTGTTCCCTGAGACTGGAGTTTTAAACCACTCCTATTCTTTCTTTCCTGTAATCTTCTTGGCTTTGACTTCCTCAGCTCATATTAATCAACTGACATTTTCTGATCCATTTTCTGTTATATGGAGTGAATTTTCAAAGTGATTTCCCCTTCTACTGCCAATGTTTCTAAGGGCTCATTTTTTCTCATCTTGTTTGCTCAACCAAATTGCCTGTTTTCACTATCCCATTGAACTCAATGAGAAAATCAAGTGGCAACATCATTACTTTTCATGAATGATGAAGGGGATACTGGTACATTCCTTGTCCTTAACAGCCCGGGGGACTGACATCCACTACTCCAACAATTTTGCCTTCATTGATTTTGTTCCATACTTGCTTTTTTATTCAATTTTTTCCTGTTGACCATATCTACAAAATATTAACTGAGCTTTTTCTTTTTAATCTCCTCATCAGCTATTTCCCATTCAAGTACACTGCAAATACCTGGTTTTCACGGAAGACCAGCACTGAAATGATTAAATATTGAACATGCATTTGTTCAGCCAGCTGTAAACCGAGAGCCTCAGATTCCTAATCAGTTTTTCAGTTTGTCTTTTGAATACATTAAATGATACCATTTGGAATTTTAGTTTGGTAAGGACACATTTTATATTTGTTCTCTATTTTTGACCTAAAACATGTCTTAACATATCTATATTGAGGAGTCTTATTGAATATCTTCTGTTACCTGAGTTTTATCACTTAGTGCATTGCTGATGTTAACTTAAAAATCTTGTGGTGTGTGTGCATATTATTTGTTTGGTTTCTTGTTTTAGTTGTGCCTTTCCTTGTAAAGCCCCTGCCAATAACTGATACCTTTTTGGAAACGGACATTTCTGGTTGATAGGCAACTTTTCATGACAATAGAAGCATTGCTGAGAAGTTGATCTTTCATGTATTTATTGTTAACAGATTTCTTACATGAGCCGTCAAAATTTAGTTCATTTTTTTTTAATCCATTTGCCTTTTGAAGGACATCCTGATGGTTTCCAGTATTGGAAGATTTATTATGAATAAAACTGCTAAACATTTGTAGGGAGGCTTTTATTAAACACAAGTTTTCAGCATATTTGGGTAGATATCGAGGTGTGTGATAATTGCTTCATAAGTCCAGTCCGTGTTTATAAGAAACCGCCAAGCTGTCTTCCAAGGGGCTGTGCCATTTGGCACTGTCAGCGGCAGTGAGGGACATTCTTGTTGCTCCACATCCTTAGTGCCTTTGGTGTTCTTCAGAGGGAAGGAAAATTATGCAGGTCAGAGACTTGGACATCGAGGAAGGACAAGCAATAGAAAAAAGAATGAATGAAGATAAAATATATTCTTTACATGCTTTTTATCCTTAATAAATAATTATTCAAAATAATTATAAATTGACTAATATCAACCAATTAAAAGGTATTGAACTCTGTGAAGTGGTACAGTGATATCTGAATGCAGACTTAGGTTAGTTGGTCATGCTCCCTAGAAATTTGAAATAAGTATGTTCAGATGTTATAAAATAGAAAATGGAAGTTCTATTTCATTGAAAAATCTTTTGATTAAGTGGGAGTTTGTAAATATAATAATATTTCTAGCTGGCCATTTTTGGTGAATAGTTATTTAAAGGTAAACAGAATACTTAGATGGTCAGACAAGTCAACCTACGTCTTCAAAGTGTCATAACTAGTGAGCAGCTGGACAGTGCCATGTGCATTTCTGCCTGCCCCACAATCATCAGTAACAATTTTCAGTTCTTTGGTACAGAACTGCTTGGGATGCTGAAGATGCAATCTTACTTACTATCCATACATTTCAGACCAAGATAATACATATGAAGTGATATAAAGTGTAAGACAGCCTACTATAAGGACAAATATGGAACAAAGTTCCAAGGAGGTAGATAATACTGAGATTTGAGCAGTTAGGATATTTCACATTAATGAACCAGGAGAGGTCATCTGTTATGATTTAAGTCTGGATGCCCCCCACACAGGTGGAGCTTTTGGGAGGTGACTGGATCACGGGGGATGTGATTCTCATCAGTGGATTAGTCTGGTGATGTGTTTACAGCTAAATGCCATGTGGGGAGGTGAAGTCTGGCTGGAGAAAGTAGTCACTGGGGATGTGGCCTGGAAGGGTCTTCTTCTCTCTTCTCTTTTCTCTGCTTCCTGCTGCCATGCCACGGGCCACCTTTCCTCTGCTATACCCTCTGCCATGCTTGGACTAAAACCTCTACAAACTGTAAGCACTTAATTTCCTTTAATCTGTGGGTGTTGGGTATTGTGTCTTAGGGATAAAGAAAGTAACTAAGACACTATCTGCTGAGAATGAGTGTGGAGCATGATGGGAGAACTCAAAGAAAGAGGCAAAGAGTTTTCCATTGTTGATCAGGAACCCCTGAAGCCAAGCATAGGAAACTAGTAAGAGTTATGCAGGTGGACAGTTAGACCAAAACATTCAGCTGAGATATCTGTGAGGCGAATTATGGAGAATGTCGGTGCCAACAGGTTTGGAAGACAGTGGAGAAAGAAAGATGCTGAGAAGCAGGATGAAGAATCACATTAAGAGCTGGAAGTAGTGAATTAGGTGAAAAAAAATGAAGGAGGTAGGAAAATTGATTGATTGCAAGCAAAATTCCTTTTCGATTTTGTTGTCACATAGTTTCTTCATGCAATGAGTCATGTTAAGCAGAGTAATCTCAGTGAATTTATAGTGAAAGAAAAGAAGATGCTGTGTACAAAGAAACTCTTCTTTCTGAGGAGAATAAGGACATGAGATTTCTTAGTAATGAATAACAGTAGAAAATGTACCTGCTTATTATATGATTATGTCATTGCTCAATACAAAAGCTATAATTGAGTGAGACGTGTCACTAGTACTTTCATGAAACAGTCCTAATTTTCCACTGGTACTTGATCTCAGGGAAGAAGTCTTAAAACCTGTGGGCAGCAAAAGGACAAGATTTGAATTTTTAACAACTTTTAATATTAGAGCATATTGAAGGAAAATTCAGGAGAATCTAGCATTTTTATTTAGCAGCATTGAACTCAATAAAGAAAAAGACCTTTAAGAAAAATTCTTTTGAATGAATTCACTCTGCTATGAATGGAAATTTGAGCTTCAATGGCAGTCCATGTGACAACTCCAGGTTGTCAAAACTACGAGTGTTGAAATTGATATAATGGGATACTTATAATTAGGAAAGCAACAACCACAGGGTTAATAAAAATTTTCTGAATGTCTTGAAAAAACATGACCTTCTGGAAGTGAATATAGTGATGCCAACTGACTATCTGTCATACCAACTTTTTAAAGTGGCAGACCAATACAAAATACATAAATAGTGTATTTGTTTGTTAGAGTTTCCACTGGGTGGCTTCAACAGCAGAAATTTATTTTCTCACAATTCTAGAAGCTGGAAGTCCAAGGTCTTGGCAAGAGCTGGTTCCTTCTGAGGCTTTTCTCCTTAGCAGCACATGACCATCTTCTTACTGTGTCCTCACCCGGCCTTTCACATGAGTGAGCACGCATAGCTCTCTGTTACAGCTTCATTCAGGGATGTCTTCTCAAAGACTCATCTGCTCAGAGTGGAGCTTTTGAAAGAGGATTGGTGGGTTCAGAGCTAAATGAGCTGTCAGGAGGTGGGTGTGGTTAGAAGAGGCAGGTGATTGGGAGTGTGACCTGGAAGGGTGTGTCTTCCTCCCTGGCTCCTCCCATCTGTCTCTGCTTCCTAGCTATCTGGGTGTGAGCAGCTGTCTTCCATTTTAGGATCTCCCTCCATGCTGACCTCTGTTTGGAGCTTCTAACCATGATCTAAAATGTTTAAAACTGTGAGCCAAAATAAACCTCTCATCCTTTAAATTGTGAGTGTTGGATATTGTGACTTAATGATGAAGAAAGACAGTTTTTGGTCCCAGAGAAGTGGGATCATTGCTTTGACTAATTGACCATGTGACTTAGAAGCCTTTGGAACTGGTGTGTGGGAGGAGTTTGGAAAAGTTTGGAGATATTGGCTAGAGAAATGTTAGAATGCTGGAAACCGTGTTTGACGGGAGATTCTAGTCCATTTTCAGAAGTCTAGAATGCTGATAAAAATGCAGGCAGTAAAGTCCAGACTCAGGAGATTTCGACTGAGAATAAAGACTCCATTGGCAGTTGGACTCCAGATTGGGAAAAATTTATCTACATTTTGCTCATGTCCTGAGAATTTGTAGAAGACTGAAATTAATGGTGACATATTGATTAATCAGATAGAGGAAACTTTAAGGCACCTAACATTCAGAGCCTAACATGGGCGCTACTTACTACTTTGAGTGAAATCTGCAGAGAGAATCAGGAGCAAAACCAGAATGAAGCACTGTAAAATTCACCCAGGAATGAGGCACCTGCAAAGTTGGTGCCTTGGAGAGTGAAGCTGGTGAAAAGATTAGCATTAAAAATAACATTTAATGAAAGATTATGGAGCATTGTTAGTGGATCTTTTCTCTAGTAACCTATCATTTTTAAAGAATGATACTTTTACATTATTTTCCAATGTTTTAATCTTTTCTTTCTTTTATTCCCTTATGAATGTGACTAAGCCCTTATGTTAAATAGTGGTGGAGACACAGAATACTATATTTTCATTCTTGATCTTAAAGGCATCAAAACACTCACTTTGTTTTGTAGTTATTTTTGAATGCAATTTTTTTATCAAATATGTTCATCAGGACAGACCAGGCTACGAGGTGGTAAAACATACACAAACACAAACAAATGAACAAGCAAGAAATATTCAAATATTAGTGTATGACCATGGCACACTGTTTCTCCATGGGGCTGAAAAACTTCGGAAAGCAACTACTCTGTACATGGGACAGTCTGAAATGTTAGGTCATACCTTCCTAGTGTCTTCCTCCAGGAAGGAGAGGGGAAGAGAGAACAAAGGTTTGTACACAGCTGCTCACTCCTGTCTGTATGTGACAAATATTATTTCCTTTCCAGACCACTGTCACATGGCAATGCTTGGCAACCTGGGGGTTGAGACATGAGTTTACTACATGACTATAAGGAGAGTTTCCTGTTTCCAACAGCTTTGGCTGAACCCTGGCAATACTATTACCATGGCAAGTGAGGAAGATCTACCAGTTCCTAGTTTTAATCAGAAACGTATTGACACTCAGCAACATGCTTTTCTGCATTGATTAACATAACATTATGATTTTCTTCTCTATTCCATCAATGCAGTAATTATCAGCTTCTCTGACACTTATTGTCTGTAGGATGAAGTTCACCTTATTTTGTGCTTTGTATGTGCTATTGGGCTGATTAGCTAATGCTTCAGTTAGGACATTTCCATATGCATTCACTCATAAAACAGAATGAATTTTTTTCTTGTAGTTATCCTTTGCTGGTTTTTGATGCAACATAACACTAGCTTCTATTTTTTCATTTTTTTGGAATAATTTACATAAGTGGTAATTTAATTAATCTTTCCTTTCAAATCCTGTAAAATCATCTGGACAAGATTTTTTTTTTCAAGAAGCTTACCCATGTCTATTAGGTTTTCAAATTTGTTTAAACTTATTTTTATAATGCTTGGAAATACTGCTTAATTTTCCTCCTCTATTTTATTTCCATCTCTTCTTTCTTCTCCTTTATGAGATTTTCAATGGTATGTTTAGCTTAATAATCACTTAAAAGAATCAGGCTTCTGGTACTACCTTCACCCCCGCCCCATCCATCAATCACGGTATCCTTAAGTTTTCAGATAACTTCCTGGAATCTGTATTTTCATTTCACTTCTCTGGTTCCTTCAGGATTGATTTTAAGGGGAGTCAGTAGCCAAAACTGGGTGGCTATTTGTTTTCAAACTAGACTTTATCTATAGGAGCCTGATTTTTTTCTTTTTTCCATTTTTATTTTTATTAGTATGTATTTACCACCCATATTGATCACATTCATCATAGAGAATTTGTACCTGTGCATAATAGATCTTATTTTTCCTCTCATTTCCTTCCCCTCTCCAATTCTTCCCCTCCCCATTTACAAAAGTTCTGTTTACATCTTTCCCCTCTTTTAAAAAATCCTTTTCCTTCCTTCTCCTTGCTCAGTTGTTCCCCTTCCTATTTGAACACGCTGTTTCTTCTTCCTGGTATCTACCTTTAGGGTCCCAGTTTTGTAGAATGGTGCAGATTGCTAATCTAGACAAATTACCACAGAGCTGGTTAACTGTAACATTAGTAAAGACTTTTCTTTATGACTCAGTGTTCACATCTGACAGATGAGGAAATAGGACTTCATCAGATGATTACTACAAACTCTCAAAGAAAGGGGATTTCTTATCCCTCATCTTTCTCTCTTTTTTTCTTTTATTTTGAAGAATTTAGAAATAGTTAAAATGAATTAACTTTAACATTTTACTCCTTCTAAAAAAGGAAGAAGATAGCTTTCATTTAATATTGATTTTTTGGGTTCCCACTAAAAAGTGTATTTATGCTGGTCTTTTTATTTTGTGTCCAGGTACTATAGTCATATTTTGTGCTGGGAAAATTAGTTGTAGCTTTCATAATAACAGTGAATCCATCAATATTTCAGGATGCTGCTGGGTAATTATTGGTTACCTTCTCAGATTCCACTTCTCTAATTTCCATTAGAAATACAAGAGACTGGAAAAACTGTCTTCAATTTCAATTTTAGAGACCTGTGACCTACACAAAACCCATGTGTACATTCTGTACAGGAATTAGTTCAGAGTTGGGCAGGTGTCCTGCAAGCAATGTGAATTTGAGGGCTTTTGCTGGAAATTATGGGACATTTTCTTTTGCTCTGGAACCTAAAACATTGTAAAATCAGTGAAAGAAACCAATCACAAAAGATAACTATTTCATAATTCTATTTATGGAAAATGTATGGAGGGGGCAAATCTACAGAGTTGGAAAGTGTACTGGAGAATGGGTAGGGGTGGAGATGAGCCCTGTTGGGTACAGGGTTTTCTTTTAGGGTGATGAACCTGTTTCAGAACTGTGATAGTTTCAGAAGCTCTGTGAACACACTAAAAGCCATCGACTGTTACACTAAATAGGTGGATTTCATGGTACGTGAGTTATATCTCAGTAAAGCCATTAAGACATTGTGTTTAGGGGCCAGCGTTGCTGAAGGGAAGATACATTTACTGCAGGACATGTGGGTGTTGAGTGAGGCAGTTTCACGGAGGGTGAGGCTCACTTTGGGAACCTTGCAGGAGGATTTCTATGGCCATGCTTGGCATGGGGACACCCCCAGTACCCTCTTTTGACAGTGGGATACTCTAATTTCCTCCATCTTCTCATGTTTTGAGAACAAAAGGGGTGGATGGTGCCTGAGGAAAGAAAAACTGTCACATCTTCACTTTCGAAAGATACTTTCATAAATATGGGGGCTGCAATTGAATGGCATTTCTTTTGTTTTATCCATAACCTTCCTCACTGCATTTTTCCAAACCGAGATTTGATTTCTGTGACTACATTCTCATCCCTGCTTGAAGAACCAATCCAACGCATGCTTCATATTAATGCCACAGTGACTTTCTAAAATAGTTCCTGATTAATTTAACATTTAATAGTCACAGGGCAGAGACACAGCTTCGTGTATACATTAGTACCATTTAGCAATGGTTCCTCCGAAATGGAATATTTGTTTAATTAGAAAAAAAATACCCAAAGGTATGGACATGCTCTACAGGGTGTGATGTGCACTAACATGTGAAAAATTGTACTTGAGTCAATGTCAACTGGAGGACTAGCAGAGAAAAGGGAATCAAAAACTGGAGAAACATTTGGGAAACGGTTTCCAGAGTGAAACTCAATAAGCTGGCGGAAAAGAAAAAAATTGCCCGCCTCTGTAAGAGAAAACCCCCTTTTTAAGGTGCTGTGTTGAAATGTGGAGAAGGACACACAGAGGTGAAAGCTGATTTTCCCTGAAGAACACATTATACAGGCAAAGCCAAAATCCTCTCAGCAAGATTAATAAGTGCTATTCACAGCACTCCCTGGGCAGACAGCGGTATGAAGAGCAAGGGAACAAGGCTGTATGGGCCTCCCAGGTGTTTAGAGGGGCTTGAACAGCAGCCTACCATGGAGAGGTGTCATTATCTTTTGCAGCAAGGAAACAAATTGAAGAAGGCCAAGTTACAAAACACAAATCATTTCCTGGCAGATCTGGTGGTTAATTAAATGATTGCCTTGTTAGCTAATGACTTTTGCTTAAGAATATAGCACTTTTCTAAAGTGCAGCTTTTAAGAAGGGAAGACGTGAGGACTTTCCTTTTCCTTTTCTTCTTTTTGGGCTACTTCATGCCTGGCAGGTGAGCTACACTACTAACCCCAAGAGAAGTCCTTCCTGAAAGTACAAGCAAAGGGTAATCCAAGATGATAGCAGGTGAGGAGAATGGTCAAAAGTCAGGAACACAAGGAAGGAACACAACAGCTTACACTTCCTTTCCATTCTGATTCACGATTAATAGTTAAATTTAATTCATAATTTTTATTGAAAACCTGGAATCAATTTCTAATTCTAGCGTTTAATATGGTGAAAACCAGGGCCCTGAGATTTTGGAGATCTTGGTTTCGACTTGCATACTTTCAGCTTCTATGACTATAGGCAATTCTTTTCATCTCTCTAGGATTCAATTTCCTTATCCACATAAGGACAGAGCTTTCAGATCCCAAAATGCCTTCAACGTCGTGATTCTATGAATTATGAATCTTGGGTTTCAAAACTGGCTGACTCACTGATGATTTATCCGAGAAAAATAATATTATTGACTCTCAAATGAGAGACTAATATTTCCTGTGGGTGAAAAATTAATTTTTAGCTATCACTAATGTCAAACCAAAGAAAATATCCTGACTCCAATAAGAAATTTAAAGAGTCTGCCTAAAGATAAATATCTAGGAATTAGCAGTGTGTGAGTTCCCACAATTAACTAAAGCTCCACATAGGAATCCCTCTTAATTTATTAAAAATTCTACATTTCCTTTCCTTTTCCAAACTAAATATTCTTAAAGAAATGAAAATATGCTGAAGGAGCATACTTAGCTAGGAGCTACTGGATTGTATTTTCCCACTAATACTCTTCTGACTCTTCACTGATGAAACTAATATTAAGAAGTGTTAATAACATATTGCCACATGCTGATCCTTGGTTTGTGCTTTCTATTTAATCTCTTAGGAGAAAATGAGCCACTGGACAGTTGACATATATACCTTAGAAGAACTAAGTTGGTTTTCTTGAGGGTTTTACTTAATAAAGTGGTCACCTAACTAGTTTTAAATCACAAGTTGAGTATGTGTGCACTATATGGCAGTGAAGTTTAATAATTTATCAGGAAGATTCTTTTTTTTTCCAGACACATAAAAAGATTTGTCTTAGAGAAAACATAAAGCAAATAATCAAAAAGGCAAAGCAAACCTAACCCCCAGGACCAGTGGCCTAGGAGCCAGCAGGGAGTGTGCGCCTCCAGCACTGGGAGATGAGTCTTCTGAGATGGCACAGTGGTTGCGTCTACATGAGGTCTCTCTGCTGTGGCAGCAGGTGGACGTTCCGTGCGACACACTTTACTATCCATTCAGTGCCCTTGCGTAGTCCTTTGCCTGTGTGGGCAGAGCAGGCCTGGGTCAGACAGTCTCGCCTGCTGATCTTACAGGTGCAGTCGCTAAATGGAGTCTTGATGTCAGGGAGCCAGTAGCACTTCTCCACATCTGGCTTGTTGGCCAGTACCAGGATGGGGAGCCATCAAGAAATTCACTTGAAACCACCTTCTTGAATGCCTGCTTGGGTTCTGACGGTCTCCCTTCATCAGTGGAGTCAGTGACATAGATGATACCATGGTACTCAACCTGCAAAGACTGCAGCTCTTCCTGTCCCTCCAAGTCCCAGAACGTGAGGTGAGCCTTCCCTATGTCTGCAGTGCCAATGTTTAGACCCACAGTGCTGGTGATGGTGGTGGTGATTTTAGACAGATTCACCCCCTCATAGTTCCTGTTAAACCTGGATTTTGACTGCTCCAGGAAGGTCATCTTCCCAGCATTGTCCAGGCCCAGGATCAGGATGTAGTACTAATCCTTCTGGAACATGGACTTGTACAGCCCTGACAGCAGCGTGTACACCCAGCTCCCGCCTGACTCTCAGAGCCCACGCTGTACGCCTCGCCCCGCTGACCTGCATGGTGCCTAACCTCCGTGGGGATTCTTTGGCATCTAAACAACAACACTAGCAATAAAGGTAAGTTGACTTCAAGAATGAAATAAGACCAGAAGGACAGCAAGATTTAGGGCCGACACAAGCCAGACTTCTAGTTCTGCTTTCTGCTGTTTTTGCTGTTCTCTCTTGCCTTGTCGATTCTCTGTTTCAAAATTTCCTACTTTCCATTCTGAAGCTGCCTTATACAGCTTGGTGCCTGGAACACAGGGTACCCACTGAGCAAGATAAACATCATGAGATGTGCCAGCTTGCACATAGCTCTTGCTATATATTCTAAGCACATTGGTTTATTTACTCTTTGTCACAGTCCTGGTAGACAGTGTGGTCCTTTGAAAGATACATTTGCAAATTCTTTGAGATACTGCCCTTCAATGGGCAGTATCTAACTCCCTTCCTCTTGAATATGGTTTGGACTTAATGAGAGGTTTCTATTGGGTAAGTAGAGCCATTCTGGTCACATGCAATATTGGTTCCTGGCTCAGAAAGGGGCTCTGTTTCCATCTTTCTCCTTCTCTGTCTCTTGCTCTCAGTCTCAGCTCTTAAGGACTGAGCTCTCTCAAGCACACAGGATGAAGCCTACTGACAACTTCAAATTATCTTGCCAGCAGGTCCCCAGCACCATAGAAGATGGGGGGATGGCTGTAGGCTCTCTTGGTTTCTTGGCTACAACCTCTTGAAGGATTTTGTGCCAGAACCACCCAGATCTAAGGATTCCTGATCTGTAGAAACAGAGATAATAACTACTTGTAAGCTGCTAAGCTTTGACTCACTTGTTCTACAGCAATAAATAACTCACACAGTCTTCATTTTATGGTCCCCATTTTACTGTTGAGCAAATTAAAGCAGAGGAAAGGAAAGAAGTTTTCTCCAAGCCACAGATCTCAGAAGCAGTGAAGGCAGGTTGGAGACCCACGCACTCTGATTGCTGAGTTCATTCTTAGCCCCTGGGGTGCATAGTCTGGATATCATGGCAATCTGATTACTGGTGAGTTTATTTGAATTCCTTTAATGTTGCTCAACATTTTTGGGTTGGTGAGTAATTTCAGAGGGATTGAAATGAATAATTAATGGTGTGTTAAGAATTACTTTATTTGTAGTTAAAAATAATGTTTATATATCATCTGGCATTTGTATGTCTTAAATTTATGCTCAGAATATAGACATCAGATGTAACTCATCATTTGATGAAAAGCAAGGAAGCCCTGGTCTGTTATGCCCAGGGAAACTTGTATTTGAATTCTGTGCAGACACACAGCATTGACTCATTGAAAGCATGGAGAAGAGACAGAGTCACACATTAGAAGAATACAGCCTCATAAATCTAGCTTAGCACAGTTTTGCTTAGTCTGGTGTTGGGGGATTTCTTTCAATGTCAAGATTAGATTCAATTATGTTCCTTTGGTTCCAAATTCATCTAGATTTTGATTCCTGTATGGTGGCTCATTCATTCACGTCAGGTCCACACATTATTTTTTCTTCCTTATTTGCAAATCTTCCAGTTTCCCACGTATCAGCTAAAGAGACATAGAGGTCTGAAATCTGCTAGCCCCCGTCTCTCTATTCACCTCTCTCTGACCTTCAGTTGGGCAGGGGTCATGAGGACTGCCTGTGAGACCCCAGAGCAGCATGTGATGGTCTCTTGCGTTATGTTGGAATTATCCCAATTTTCTAACATCCAGAGGAAACGGCAATGCCTGAAGCCATCCTGGTGTGGCTGTCTTCCATTTGCTTTTCTGTGCTTAGAATTTGATTCCAAATCTTATTCAAGGATAGGATGGTTGTTTACTTGACCATGGGAAGTACAATATCTAGATTGCATTCCTTTATCATGGTGAGTCTATTCTCTTTTCTCAGTAATGATTAGAAAGAAGCTCTTGGCCACAGAAAAATTAGAACAGTGCCTTGCCTGAGCATAGCTTAGTGTTGCTTCTGCTAAGTGGGAGAGAGAGGATAGATGGATTGAAGAATAGGTGGGAGGATGGGTGAGAGAACAATAAACACATTAGATTTTCCTGCTAAAAATTTCCTTTTCGGCTATGCATTGAAACAAGAAATCTTAAAGGTGCATTTTGCGTTTAGAGAGATAAGTTCAAAGCAAGTATGTTCACTTCAATAAAAGTTGCCCAGAGAATGAAGTTCAGTATGAAAAAAGTCATTTTATAGTGAAGTCTTCAGTGTTTGATCGATTAATGAAATTTTAAAATAGATGTAATTACTATGTTACCCAAAACAACCTATAATTTAAAGCACAAACTATTTTTTTACCTAGACATATGTCTTGATTTAGGAAATCAGTTATATTTTAATCTTCTATTTCCACATGCACAAATTATCTATCTATCATCTGTCTATCTATCCTCCTCTCTATCATGTATCCTTCTTTTCTTCTTCCCTTGTCCTTCTTCCCTCTTCCCCTTTCTCCTTTTCCTTCTTCTTCTTTTGCTTTTCCTTCTCCTTTTTCTGCTTGTTTTTCCTCCTCCTCTTTCTCTTCTTCACCTCCTTCTCCTTCTTCTTCATCTATATGTCTATAATTTTGTTTTTGTATTTTTGGAAAGGCTGGGAATGATTCACGTTTTGCTTTCTTCAGAAGGACAAGAAGCTGTTTACTGCTAAATCATAGACAAAATATAACTACATGCATGGTTGGTAACCATGATGTGTTTCTGGGTCTTGATAAGTTACTCTCCAGTATTATTGATCAAGTTAGGATGCATCAGATTAGAGATGTACAAGTGAGTACATTTAGAGTAAAAACCAGAACAAAAGACACTTTTCTGAGATGGAGACTGTTGAATTCCAGTGGCTGCAGAGAATAGAGATATGGACCTTGGCTTTGTCCATCTATGTCTTGGCCAGTGAACAGAGAATCATAGCTAAGGACTTAGATTTTGATAGTGTTGTAGACATGTACTTTTACCTATAAAAATATGTTCTCATTAACACTTAACTGATAATGAAACACAATATTTACTGAATACCTAAGATACTATGTAACACAAACAAGGCAGCCATTTAATGGGAACAGCACACTGAGTTATGAATCTAATCTCTCTGATTTCACTTTCTGCCGCATCTTTTGCTTACTCAACAACAGAAAGCTCTCTGCTCTCTTTACAGCAAGACTGCCAAGTCTTAAAACATAAGACTGTGTTTTAAGGTCTACTGTCTTGGTAATTATATCTGTGAGGTCCTTTTTCCCAGATGCATGACATTAATTCAGGTGTAACAGTGCAACACAAATCCAAGGAGGAGAAATTCTATGTACATAATCTTTAAACTAAAAAGCAGCAGATTTAGGGTGCTAACTGAGGTCTAATGAACTTCAGAGTCTACACTGATGATATCATGGATTCACTGTTCATGGGTTAAACCAAGGAAAATGTATTAGAAAATAATTTAGCATGCCAAATAGATAATAAATAATTTTTTCCATGCATGAAGATATCCAGTAAACATTTGCTGAATAGAAGAATGAACAATTTTTAATAAAACCATTCAAATATTTTTAAACAACATTTTTGATTGTGGGTCAAGCAAAATGCATTTGAGGGATTTTTTGGCTTGTGGACATGCAATTTGTGATGTTTGCCAGAGAGAATGGCCACAATAATTTAGCATGGAAGTTATTCAGACATGTGTTATCAATCTTGTACAGAATTTGAGAAGACGCAATGGCATCTGTAGTATGTCTAATCTGAACAATACTTATCCTGGTTAAATTGATGTTTCAACAATTCAGATGATTTTAAATATATTCTCTCTCAAGTTAAAAGAATATCCAAGTGACTTATTATCTCTCTGTTTAAATGAAAAAAATTCTGCTTATTTAAAAGAAAGCAATGTGCCTTAATAACTGTCTAGTTGGTAAGTGCAGATGGCACTTGACTCTTTCACAGTGATGTTTTCTGTGTGGTTTAATCATAACAAAATCTCTCCTCACAGAAGGACCACAGAACCTATACAAAGAGGTTACTTTTGGCTAGTTCTCAAGGTCCCTACTTTATGAAGCATAAAAAAATCTTTCTACCCAACATTTAAATTCATTGCCCTCAATACTTTGTATATGAAAAGAAAAATACTTGATAACTCCGGTCAATGAATCATTAAAATATTCCTTCGACTTAAGATCAGTATAAAAACAATGAAGCACATTTCACAAAGCATCATTGGGACCACAGCCAGAAGTTCATGATGAAAAGATGTTGATTAAAAAACTTTACATAATCAGATACTGCAGTCTAAATTACCTAAACTCATCCCTGATAAAATTATGTACACAGCTATTTCAATTGAATTTCAGTGGCTGTCTAGACAGACTGGTAGAATTTCTTTTTTTTTTTTATGGGGGAAGCAGAAAGTACACTTTACTTAATTCATACTTTGTATTGGTATCATTTTGTATTTTTAGAGAATAGTTAATGTACAAATTACAAGTCATATTTGCAAATTATCTTTAATTATAAAGTTATATAAAATCTACTGATATTTTATCCTGCATATATAAATGTTCAAATTAACATATATTAATATATAATATATATACATTTTATATTAATATATAAAAAACATGAAAGTTTCTTTTTCTCTAGAAGCAACTGTAGAGCCAAACTCTGCTTTGTTTTGATTAGGATTAGTGCTATGTCTTTTTTTTTTGTTAAGATTTTATTTAAAGAGAAACAAAAGCATGTAAAGGGTAGAGATAATACAGAATTCCAAAAAAAACCATAAACAATAAGAAATCACTAGTTAATAAATTACATATTATCCTCTTAGAAATAGTTGTTCAAGTTACAAAATTAAAGCATACAAAGTAGACAGTCAAACAGTGAGAGTGTGAACAGCTACGCATGCATGAATCTCTATGTGTATTTCTATCCTTTCTGTATTAGAGGGAAAAACAAAACTTAGCAGGACAAAACAAAACAAATTCCTATAAAAACATGAAACAAAAAAGTCATATAAAACCACAGTACAAGGTGATCTACAGTGATTACTGTGTTGTTTCTTATTATCTTCAATAGAATATCTATATCATCAGGCATAATTGAATATAACAGTATAATTGAGTATAGCAGTAAATAACAATATTAGTAAAATAAAACATTGTAGACAGTATAAAACTTCAAAGGCAGGTAATAATCAAACCAGAGTGGATA